>PVIY010044644.1:0-19599 GCA_004026745.1 Myrmecophaga tridactyla | reverse complement strand
GTTTCACAGTAAGTCTTAAAATTAGTTAGTATATGCTTCCCAATTTATCATTTTTAAAGATATGTTGGCTAATTTTCATACTTTCCATTTCCATATGAATTTAGAACAGTTTGTCGATTACTTCAAATTAAAGCCCACCGGAATTTTGGGTAGAACCACACCAAGTGTAGAGATCAGTTTTGAAGAAATGGAGATTTTAAAAATATTTAATATACCACTCCAAGTTTATCACATCATTTTATTTGTTTAGATCTCTGTTTCCCTCAGTGATGGTTTATAGATATTTCTGCAGATGTCTCATACAACTTTCATAAAATTCATTCCTGTGAATTTTTGAGGTAATTGTAAGATATTTATAAATTTTATTTTCTACTCGCTTGAATTTTTAGTATTGATCAGGTGTCTTACTATATCTTGCTATATTCATCTTATTGGTTTTTTATTGTTGTTGTTGCTTCCTTGATTATTTCTACATAGACCATCATGTCATTGTGAAAAGCAACAATTTTTAATTCTCCCTTTCCTAAAATGTTTCTTGCATTATTGTACTGGTGTGACATCCAGTATAATATTGAGTGGAATTTACATGAGTTGATAACCATACCTTGTTCTCAATCTTAGGAGGAAAGCAACTAGATTTTTACCATTGATTGTGATGTTAGCTGTAAGTTTGGTAGACGCCCTTTTTCAGTTTGATGGTTTCCTTCTTTTTCTATTTGGCTGAGAAATTTTTCATGAATGAATAGTTCTGGAATTTTAGTGCTAAATATATATATATATTTGGATTAAATGAGATCAAGATTATGAATCTACTGTTTTCCATTCCAGATTCTTCAGCTGAATTTGTGTTTCATTCACAAAACTACTATGAATTTTGTGATAACAACATTGATGTCTTCCTTTACCACTGACAATATCTTGATGTAATTCAGAAAGTATGTCTATGTATTATCCCTTACTTGACTACAGCAATGACTAGAAGCAAATTGCTTGAAAAAGAAACTCTATCTTTAAAAAAAGTCTAGCTAGGGCGGGCCATGGTGGCTCAGTAGGCAGAGTTCTCACCTGCCATGCCAGAGAGACCTGGGTTAGATTTCTGGTGCCTGCCCATGCAAAAAAAAAAATATATATATATATATATATTATATATATATAATTAATGTAAAGTATTAATAATAAGGTGGTATATGGGAACCTTGTATTTTATGTATGATTTTCTATAAACCCAAATGTTCTCTAATAAATAATAATAAATAAAATAAAACTCTAGTGACAATTATTTATCAGGAGTCTTAAATAAAAAGACCCTTATAGTATAATGTTGACATCATGGAGTGAACCAAAAGCTAAAAGAATGTGAAAAGGTGCTTATCAATGATTTTTTGGTGGCTAATATTTAACTCTTAATATTGGGAACTTTTCTCATACACATCATTGAATTACCAATGTTAGAAGATAAATTGAACATGGCCTTGAAAGGGGCTAAAAATGGATGTTGAATTTGATTAGCAGAGCAAAGCCTGATACCAACTTTCGATTCTAAATATCTTCTTATCATTAGAAATAACAATACAGTTTCACTTAGCAGGAAGTAATGGAAAGACTTTGTCTTTAGAAACCCAATGTTAGCTATGAATATTGGGAAAAAAATTAATGGATGGGTCAGACGCTCCAATCTGGACAACCCAAAGCTGGAATGTACTTAATAACTATAAATGAAAAATGATGAAAGAAATCCAACATATTAAACCCACCATTTAAAACAGTCCAAGGGTGCAAGGGTAGTTCAGTGGTAGAATTCTCACCTGCTATGCAGGGGACCCGGGTTCGAGTCCTGGTTCATGCACTTCCCCAAAACAAACAAAACAAGCAAAACAAACGAACAAAAAAAACAACTAACAAACAAAAATTCAACAAATGGTGCTGTAATAATGGGATAATCACATGGAAAAATAATGAAATGTGGTCCCACCATATAGCCTACAAAGAAAACATTTCACATATTTTTTAAATAAAATGTTATGGATTTATATGTAGAATAATTTGAAAATATGGTTATTACAATGAAATACCTTTGTTTCTCAAGGAGTTTACAATCCAATATGAAAACTGTACACAGTTAGAACAACAAACATGTATTAACCAATTTAAAGGCTAGAATTAAATAACATAAAATAATTATAATCAAAGTGACGCATGAGTAAAGGAATAAGGCAAAAATCGGTAAAGGCTTGAACTATGGCTAATGATGCTTACTACTCTCTTTCTTGCTGAACTCACAGAACCCAATGAAAAATTAATGGGAAAGAATTGTATAAAATTATTCTTATATACATGTTTGAGAAGACTGTATTAATGAACATACCTCTATTTCACTGACTCTAAGATGCCACTGATTGTAAAATGCATCCTGCTTTCAAAAATAATAAGGTAGACATAGGGAGAGGGTATCTAGTAATCAATGATAAAGAGCATTCTGGAGAATACATATTTGGGATTTATATAGACCAATAAATTTTAAAACTGAACGAAACAACAATCTATCTTCCATAATATTTCACAAAAGAATGGATATTTAAATATTAAAAAGTAGGACAGATCATTTAAAATATATAGTAGTCTTTTTACTAAAAAAAATATGCAATACACATAGATACAAATTTATTAAAGTTTTCATTGCAATCCAACTGAAGGAAGAGAATTAGTGAATTATTGTTATAGAGAGTAGTGAAGTACGAAGGGAAAGACCCCAGGGTGCTAGAAAGAAGAAGAAATCGTACAAAGTACCCACTTCAACAGGACAAATCAATTTTCTTTTTCTTATTATTAAGTAAGATAAAAGCAGTGATGACACATTAGCTTTGGGTGAAGATTAAGTTAGATCACGTAAAATACCTGATCACAGGCCAACATAATAAGGTGAGACCTGCACCAGCCAAAAATAGAAACACATGTCTGACTGTGATGTAGCCAAGAAAGGAGCATTCTTAGCCACTTCCAGATATTTAGCACCCAGAGTGGATTCCAGGGAAAACCCAGCAACTGAACTAGGAACCGGTGGAACTGTAAAGAAAAAAAGGAAGTATCAGTGATTGCAAGTGCAGAGGGTATGTTTAACAGCTTAAGGTCACCCAGGAGTTCTCAAATATATAGAAACTCTACTAATTAAGGTTTCATGTAGTTTTTCGCACAGTAGTTCCATTAATTAAATATCTTAACATAACTTTATGCATATAGTCCTGGTTTTATATCATAGATTTAAAGGCCTGTAGGGAAAAAAGCTCGATGACAGGCAATACTATTCCATGCAACTAATTACTTGGAAGAATTCATGACAATATATGTAGATGGAAGTACTTCATCTAATACTTTAAATGGCATAAATGAATTATATCATTTATCATGTCCACTGATTCCTATCACAGCCAATTGAGTCTAAGCTTATTAACTTGGTTCATGTCTGAAAATGATCACCTTAAACCCAGAGACCACAGTGAATCCTTACCATTTTAAGGCAACCATGTCTAGGCAGAAAGAAAAGCAGTGCTTCAGGATGACAGACCTCAAGAGATATGTTTGGCTTAGCCTTTGGTCTATAAAACATTTCTTCTAAGCATTAAATACTATTTGCTCATTGTACCTGAATTGGATCTGCAAGTATCTCAGCTCTGACCCTGAAAAATCCTAAAAAGCAGAGCTGGAAACCAACTGGTACTGCAGAATCACCCATCACTAATTTCACAGCTAATTTAAAGGTAGAAAACCAGAGATCAGCACAGAATCCCCATTCCAAAAGGCAGAAATGCTGAGACACCATCTCCAATGGTGGCTACGCTGATGAAAAAGTCTGCAGTCTTCTTTCATTCCAACCTTGGCTCAGCACTTACTCTGTGTACTATAATATGCAGGGTTCTACAGGTGAAAAAAGATATATAGACTCAGCCCCTGGGCTCCTGAAGCACTCTTTACATTTGTCTTTCATTTTTATCTTGAGTAAATTTGCATAACTTCTCTGTCCCTCAAGATATTTAGAGTGCATAGAAAAATGCTTGGCACATACTATGCACCCACAAACATTAGCTATGATTCTTATCATTTACATTATGACACTTAGTCATTTCATTCTAACAACACAGCGATTGTCATTATTGTTCTTATATTCATTTTTCTAATGGAGAAATTTAGGTAGCTTATTTTCATGGGTCATAACGTGATAGAGGCAGATTTTCTGTTCTTACACTCTTTTTACCACTTCCCACTGGGGAAAGTGGCAAGGGGTAAAGTTAGGTAAGAAAACTAAGCACAAGAGGTGGATAACAATCACTGAACTTCACATAGTTGCCTAGCATTTTGCATATATTATTTGATACGATTTGCATTGCAATTATGTCCATTGTTAGCAAGGGACTTTTAAGGCCTGGGAACCCAGGAATAGGCAAGGTCAAATAACTCCCCTTGACAACAAAACAGTATGAGAAGGCTTAGGAAGATTTGAGCCCAGATGTGTCAAATTCTAAACAACACATTTTTCCTATAAATCTGAAACAAATGAAAGTAGAGATGTGACTAGAGTAGGGTGAGTTGAAGGGAAGGGTCAGAGCTATCCTGAAAAAAATAAGAATAACTGGCTTTGCATCAAAGATCAGTTACATCATAAGACGTTTTGAGGCACTGACTAGCATTCCAGCTTTGACTCCTAAAGGTGTGGACTCTTCCCATTGAATCCAGTTGGATCCTGGGTTCTCGAGCAGAAATGAGAAACCTTCTAGTTTTCCATTTGCCTTTAGTAAATCATTCAGCATTATTGAGATATTCCATAACTTTCCACTTATAGGACAGGTGTAAAGCCCTCTCCAGTCATGATTTTGGAAACACAAGAACTAGAGAAGAAAAGAAAACTCTGGCCCAAATCATAGGAATTTAATGTGAGAGGATTCCTGCCTTTAAGATCCCAGCATGCAAAGACGTCTTGGAAACCCCACGGCTGATCCAGAAAACTGCACATAGTATCCAAGAGAGAAACATACTTGGATTCTCACTTGAACAGCTGCTCAGGAGCCGAGTATAAAAATGTGTGAGGGTGTGTGTGGGCAGTGGGGGCCGCGGTATGTCATGTGGCTCACTTTTTAGCAGGTCTATGATAAAGCAAATCTCAAGTATGGTAAATAAAACTTTTTTGTGTGTGTGGGCTGAATGAAGTGGGGTGTCTTGAACACCTTACTCTCCCATTTTATATTTTCAACACAGAAGAATAAAAGAAATGATTTGAGAGATTATAGAATGTTAGAGTCCAAACTTCCTTTAAAAACTCTCCTTTTTTTAAAGAGTCTGCAGTTCAACCTCCTTATGATAAAAGTAAAGAAACAGTCTCAGCGCACAAGACTGTAACCTGCCTAAGATTAGAAGGTGCAAAATCAAAGATAAGGGTGGGCCCTGGTGGCTCAGCAGGCTGAGTTCTCACCTTTCATGCTGGACGGAGACCTGGTAGTGTTGTTTTGTTTTCACATTGACACAAAGAACACTGAGTCAGAAACTCTGAGACCATCTGTATACCTGAAGTTGGTGAGAAAGTAAATGAATGAGCAAACCAGGTATCCAACAGTTTGACAGATAAGGCGAAAAGAAGTTACATATGTGAAGTGAGCACAAAAGGCAATCCATCCAGAAGTTTTAGAGGCTCCGGCTTTCAGTCTTCTTTCCTTTGTTAATTAGATTTTAACCAGGGCTAGCACGCTTCTCCTCTCCAATCTTTGAGGTGCAATGAAGCGAAGGGAGTCACAGCCATATAATTTCCAAAATCACTTCCATTTTCAAAAATCCTCCACCTCTCTAATGAAAAGTAAGGAAATAGAAGAGAAGGAAAGAAGAGAGAAGGAGAATGAGCAAAGGGGAGAGAAAAAGTTTTGTCTTCCACAGCCACCAAGATTTATGCGCCCCTCTTTCTCTGAAAGCCCAGAGACATTTCAAATGCTTGCCTATTCCAGGATAAAACAGCCCCAGCAGCAACCACGCCCAGGTATTTTCCAGGATTACAGGCAATTAAAGGGTACATACTTTTCCACTTTCAACAGGCAGCTTCAGGGGCAATCCCCGGAAGGAATGGAGGAGGACACCTACTGCTGGAATGCAGCTGCACCCTTCCTAGAAGGAAGTGTCAGGGCCTGTGGTGGCAGCTGTGTCTTAGCACCACCCTTTTTTTAGTCCTTCTACTGAGTCTTATGTCTTTGGAACCTGTAGAGCATTCCTGGGTGTGAGCACAGATGCCTTGTGAGCATGACCCGGGAACAGGTCTGGTGCGAATGAGTGTTAAAGCATATTTATAGCGTCTCCATAGTTACTTCCTGTCCCTCAGGCTGGAGATTAAGCTTAAATCACCAGATATTCCAGGTTGCCTAATATTCTCACCTGACTTTAGTGCAGAGGCAGCTGGAGAAAGCGTCTGTGTACCAGCTCTACCCCCACTGTCCTAAGCAGCTTTCCCTCTCTGCTTGGGCCACTCCAACCACCTGTAGGACTGGCTCCTGCCCAAAGTCCAGGCATAAACAATGATGTATCAAAGACAAATGATTCATCACTGTTGCATCGGGACTTTCAGAAGAAATGCTCTGTCTTGACCTGTGTCCTCTTCTCTGTCTTTCACGTGTGACTGCACAGTGCAGACCACTGAAATGGATAAAATAAAGAGAGTCTGCTATGCATCCCTTAAAATTTGAAAAAAAAAAAAAAAAGTAACACAGAGCACCCCCTGCCCTTCAGAGATGATTGGCACCAGCTCTGACCTTTTATTCCTTCAATCGATATCTGCAGAGACTGAAATGATGATTCCATTTGGGTTTTGGCAAGAGATGGGTCAGGATTTCAAAAACAGCCTGGTCCCCTGTGCAAAGAACTTCATACCCCATCAAACCCCTGCACGTGGTGAGAAGATCTGAATTAGAGTTCTGAAAGCTGAATCTGATCACTACATTCGAGAACATTGGCAAAACACAGCTACTTTTTGCTTAGATCCCTCATTTATAAATTGAAAGGAATTTTGAGAAGATGACTTTAAAGACCCTTCCAAGGACAGAAATCCTATGATTCAACAAATGCAACATGTAACAAGAACGTATTAAACATAAGGCACAGTTCTTATAAAAGCTAGAGGAAAAAGCTAGTTTTCATAATAAAGATTGTTTGTAACCATGATCTCTGTCTTTCTGGGATCGAAACGGATGGTATTTGGCACCGACTGTGACTTCAGTTTTGAGGCTTTCAACACATGTAAGCAATCTGTCTTTAAAACCAGAGTCACTCTGAATGGTGAAAATTCTGGTGTGTTTCTATGTGAGGGACCAAAAACAGCTTTTGGAAGTGTGTCTGGGCTACAGTAGCTTTATCTAACATTCTTAGAATTATGAGTTTTGAGACAGTACCCCAAGGAAATAAAAGGCCTGGCTTCATGCACTTAAGGGAAGAAATTATTTGTGAAACAGTCTTCCTCTCTTAGGGTCATACCGGGCTGTTTTCATGATCACCTGCTCTAGGCACATCGGAAAAAGAATGTCAAAGAGGGGGAAGGAAAAGGAGCATTAATGAAGCCCCATGCTCAGGAGCAAGGACATAAGCTGATCTTTGGGGGCAGACTGGTTTTATGGCCAGCCTTAATAAAAAATGGCTCAATTTATCTTTAAAGAGCTGTGTATTGTGAGAACCAGATTCTCGTTGCGTCACATCAACCAGCTGTCTGACATTGGACACATTAGTTCCACTCTCGGGGCCTTAAAGTCCTTGTACATAAAATGGTAGCAAGAGGGGGACTCAAAAGATCTCAAAATCTGCCTCCGCTTTGCTGTCGCACCCTGCTCTGTGATTTTTCCAGGAGCAGGCAGGGGCTGCAGACCTTCTGTCCGGCTGCACCCTCCAGCCTGCCTCCCACGCAGTAGACGACTGGGCTGCTGGCTGAGTGGGGATGGGCAGTGCAGCAGCCGGAAGGACATATGCCCCATTAGATTCCAGCTATTTTCCAGGGCTGGCTTCCACACCCACACAGACCCCCCCCCGGCAGGGGCACTGAGTGAAACGTCTGCAGCTGCCACCCACAGCACTTGTGGTAAATGGCCAGCAGCTCCACCCTGCTGGAGTCAGGAGTGGGAACACCCAAGTTGTACACAGTTCCCTACCAGGGTGAGGTGGATTATCTCACTATACAGATGATCCCCCATCATGTCCAGGTGCCTTCCTGGCCCAGCCCTGCACAATTAAAAGATAAACCTCTTGGAGTATGAAATGAATGTTTGCTGAGGGCCCTCCCTTCTCTCCATGAGTATTTATGGTTTTCTGAAATTGGACAGTGGTAGTGTTTTAAACTGGAAGCCTAGGGAATGAAGATGGGAATTTAGAGTGCCTCACCATTCCCCACAATTCAACACATGAGGAGGTATGTCCTCAGACTGCAAAGGAAGCAGAAGATAAGTAGGCAGGCATCAAGAGTCACACCTCATAACGGTAAATACTTATCAATTGCTGCCATATTATTTTCTTTAGTAATTACAAGCAACAATTACAGAGCTGTACTATAATCGAGACAATGTTCTAAGAGTATTGCCTGTGGTAATCCATTTAACTCCTGTATTGATCTTGCAAAGTACTATTGCAATTTCCATTTTACATATGATGGAACCAAGACAAATGGTGTGCCCAAGGTCAAAAAAACAGTAAGAGGTATGACCCCAACCAACTGGCACCGGTGTCCTCCAAAGTCCGTGCTCTACACCACCGCAGTAAAGAAATCAGGACAAAGCTAGCAAAAAAAAAAAAATGAAGGACAAATAAATATTCAGATAGAACCATCAGATCCCTAGCACATATTCCTCAACTGGATAGTGGCATTTCCTCCAATATTATGGATCAAAAGTACCTGAAGATCCAGAATGGACTTACAAGGTAGAGCTTATATCAAGGCAAAGCTTCCAGCTGAAGCAAGGCAGGAGAAAGGCAGTGCCTTAAAAATCTTTGCTGTTTCCAATGGGGTAGAACCAGGCTCCTCTCCTCTGTATTTCTGGCATCCTCTGATCTTATGTCCTCTATGGACCAACTTATCACTCTTGGTCTCTTGGTCTACAACAAACTGCAAGCTTCATGAGCAACTAACACAAAGCCTGGCACATGTGGGGTAGTTAATAAACATTTGTGGAAGGAATCGATCTATCATAGAAGAAATGATCCAACACTCTCCCTGACCACACTCCCAGATAAATAGAAGCAGGAACACATCACTAGTTGGAGAGTATGCAAGAAGGGATGAGTGTTAACCAGATATGATTTTTGCCAGATTTGGGGCTCCAAATGTTTATGACTGAGACTGTGTGACATATCTCTCTAATATTCACCTGACTCATGGAGCCATCGGGGCAAAGAACTGGAAGTGCACTTTGTTCAGAGAATAACAGTTTCTGACTTTCCTACTTTTAAATGTAATTGACACTAGGAATCTAGAATCTGATTCCACACTGGCGTAGAGAACACTCACTTTTCATTCTGTAGAATTCCCACCAAAGAACAAGGGTCAAGTCAGACTCCAAATCTTCAAAAAGGAGTTTCTTTTCACGATCCTGTACTTTGGAGGGGAGAAGAAAAAAGGTTCATTTACAGCACAGGAATCTTGATGCCCTGTGAATAGGGTGAGGTGTTTAGGCACGACTTTACTCAAAGTGGAGCACACTGAGGTTGGCTAGTTTTCCTGGGAGCCCTGGAAACCATGGAATGGGCAGTTTGCTATCAAAATAATTTACCACCTTTTGCCTATGGATTCTTATGCAATGCTGAGGTTTCCAAATAGGACCACTAAAACAAAGTTAGAAATGAAAGCAACAGCAGTAGAAGAAAAAGGATGAGGAGGGCTGTGAAGTCAAGTGCAAATGCCTTCTTCCATTTCCACTAATGTCAATTTTCTTGACTCAAACAAAAGCAAAATCCTTAGCAAATTAGGGAGCAGGAATCTTAATGATTTTGGTCTATGCTACCTCTCCCTTCCCTCCACTTTTAGCCCCCATAGCTTCTGTACCAATTGCATGAAATTTCCTAAGCATTTCTAAACAGCCTATGAATATTTATGCTTTAATAACTTTATACACATATATATTTATATATCATTCTAAGGTAATCTTCTACAGAAGATGAGAAGCTGGAGTGTCCTCCCACTTGCTCACCCACTCATAGTTTTTTGACCATCTACACTGTGTCAGTGCTTGCTCACAGAATTAACACATGTAAGTCTCTTTAAGTTCTACCATAGTCCCGTGAGAGATTATTGTCTCTACTGTACACAAGAGGAAAACAGGCCTCAGGAAGGATTCAACAACTCTAATAAGCTCAAGTCCCTAGTAAATGGTGAAGGAAGGCCTTGAACCCAGGTCATTCTGATCCTAAATGCAAATATTCTGCCCATGAATCCACCCTGTCTGGTAAATTCCTATCATCCTTCAAGATACCACTCAAATGACTTCTTCTCTACAAACTGCCCTCAATTCTCTCAGCAGTTAATAACTGCCTTGTCTATGTCAGCAAAACTTGTTTTTGCTCACTTATCTGTATTATAGTACAATCTTCAAATTATCTACACAATGTTGTTACTCTCCCTGTAGTAGGAGCTACTTTAGAGCAAGTACCAAGCCCTGTTCATCTGTAAAGCCCTGAGCAAAACACAAACCTTGGCACACATGCCAGAGTCCACTGTGTTATAAACATTACATGCTCATTTAATTTGTCCGTTACAAAAAGTAGTATGCATTTGTACATTAAACAAATTTAGTGAACTATGTCTTTTCCTTGATGCAATAGCTTTCTATTTATGAAAGCAGCTCAATTTCTTCTTATTGCTGCTATGAAAACCAATACTTTTGGTGGGAGAAAGTGTAATATATTTTGATAAAAAGTGAAATGACATCAGCAATGTAAATTCTCTTCCCCAAGACTCCTTATCAAATATTGATGGCAGCCTCTACCCTGAAATAAAACATAATCTGTGCTTAAATTTGGATGCTCTAGGACAGAACTATTTAAGGTCAGCTAGAATGATTTTCTGCAGGAAGAAACATCAGTGTGACTAGAAGGAAATATCCACCGAACAAAACATTTATGTGTCACATACTACATGTTAAAAAAATAGACTTGGAATAAATGGTGTCATGTTTGACTTTCAATGTGCAATGATTCAAAAGGGACATGGGAAAGTGTGGTAAGTGCAAACAGTGTGCCCAGCCTATAATCAACAGAGTATTTGTTACAAGGTTCACAGCACTCTGTTGAGGGTACAGCTTGGAGAAATATGGTCAAGACCAGGTCCCCAGAATAGGAGAAGGTTAAACAGAGTCTTAATGAGTAAGAATTGGCTGGCTGGGGGGAAACATTCCACTGAAATAACTATCATTAGGTCAGAGAACTCCAAATAGAGATGTTTTTGATCAATGCTATTCCCAGGTCCCAGACTGAAGACTCATCACTTAGGTGACATCTCCACCCTAGAACTCCTGTAGGTCAACCCAAGCATGACACACAGCTGCAAAAGTTGAAATACATGTCTGACTTCTGAGTTCAGCTAGGTTTTCACTATAGATTCAGACTGGTGGAGTACATATGCTGTGAAGAAGTATCCAACTGAATGAAGTTCAAGAACATCATCATGGTTCATATTACCTGGTATCAAGTTTTCTTGCAATAATATTCAGATCTTCCGAAAATATCCTGTTTCTCCTGCAATAGCAATAACGACTTGTGACATTTCTTTGTGTCTAGATCAGAAAAATTTACCATCCATCTTCAAGGCAAGATGAGTAAGATAAACAGTTATTCCTTAAGATCCGTTTGCTGTCATATACCATTACTTTATCAATACTTTACCTTACTTCACACCCTGTGGATGAAGTCATGTAGTCAGGACTAAAGCAAATGCAAACGTATAGTGGGTTGTGAAGTAATGAAAACTCAAAAAGGTTTATAAATAAAATCTGAGTGGGCCAGACACTCTTCCTACGGCCCTCTTGGGCTTCTTTGCTATGTTTGAGACAACTTATTATTGCTTTTGACCCCTCTATACAGCTGAGGAAACTACTATCTCCTTGTGCTGGTTTGAAATGATGTATGTCCCCTAGAAAAGCCATGTTTTAATCAAAATCCCATTTCATAAAGGTAGAATAATCCCAATTCAATACTGTATGTTTGAAACTGTAATCAGATTATCTCCCTGTAGATGTGATTTAATCAAGAGTGCCTGTTAAACTGGATTAGGTGGAGACATGTTCCACCCATTTGGGTGGGTCTTGATTAGTTTCTAAAGTCCTATAAAAGAGGAAACATTTTGGAGAATGAAGGAGATACAGAGAGAGCAGAGAACGACATAGCCATGAGAAGCAGACAGCCCACAAGCCAGCAAACTTTGGAGATAAAGAAGGAAAACACCCCCGGGGAGCTTCATGAAACAGGAAGCCAGGAGAGAAAGCTAGCAGATGACACCATGCTCGCCACGTGCCCTTCCAGCTGAAAAGAAACTGTGACTGTGTTTGCCATGTGCCTTCTCACTTGAGAGAGAAACCCTGAACTTCATCCGCCTTCTTGAACCAAAGTATCTTTCTCTGGATGCCTTTGATTGGACATTTCTATAGACTTGTTTTAATTGGGACGTTTTCTCAGGCTTAGAACTGTAAACTAGCAATTTACTAAATCCCCCTTTTGAAAAGCCATTCCATTCCTGGTATATTGCATTCTGGCAGCTAGCAAACTAGAACACTCTGGTGTAGAGTTTTCTTCTAATTGGATGAGACCACTTGCTCTAAGAAGGCTAACCAATAAAAGATTAGTGTCTGGTGAAAGAAGCCTAGAACTAGCAATTAGAAAGCTTAGTTTCAGGATGCAGGGTAGTTATTTTTGTCTTTTTGTTTTGATTTGGTTTTGGCTTGTCTTTGGTTTGTCATTAATTCTTTTTTCTTTTTATATTTATTAATTAAAAAATTAAGAAACCAAATAAAACATCAACATATATAATCAGTAATTCACAATATCATCACTTAGTTGCATATTCATCATTTTAGAACATTTGCATTAATTCAGAAAAAGAAATAAAAAGACAATAGAAAAAGAAATAAAGCGAACACAGGAAAGAAAAAAAAAAAAAGATTATACCTACCATACCCCTTACCCCTCACTTTCATTGATCACCAGCATTTCAAACTAAATTTATTTTAGCATTTGTTCCCCCTATTATTTATTTTTATTCCATATGTTCTTCTCCTTTGTTGACAAGGTAGATAAAAGGAGCATCAGACCCAAGGTTTTCACAATCACACAGAAACATTGTGACAGCTGTATCATTAGTCAATCATCCTCAAGAAACATGGCTACTGGAACACAGCTCTACATTTTCAGGCAGCTCCCTCCAGCCTCTCCATTACATCTTGAATAACAAGATGATATCTACTTGATGCATAAGAATAACCTCCGGGATAACCTCTTGACTCTGTTTGGAATCTCTCAGCCATTGACACTTTGTCTCATTTCACTCTTCCCCCTTTTGGTCAAGAAGGTTTTCTCAATTCCTTGATGTTAAGTCGCAGCTTATTCTAGGGTTTTTCTCAGTCCCTTGATGCTGAGTCTCAGCTCATTCCAGGATCTCTGTCCCACCTTGCCAGGAAGGTCCACACTCCTGGGAGTCATGTCCCACGTAGAGAGGGAGAGGGTGGTGAGACTGCTCGTCGTGTTGGCTGGAGAGAGAGGCCACATCTGAGCAACAAAAGAGGCTCTCTTGGGGTGACTCTTAAGCCTAAGTTTTAAGTTGATTTGACCTGTCCTTTGTGGGGTTAAGTTTCATACGAACAAACCCCAAGACTGGGGGCTCAGCCTATAGCTTTAGTTGTCCACACTGCTTGTGAGAATATCAAGAATTCAACTTGGGGAAGTTGAATTTCTCCCCATTCTCACCATTCCCCAAAGGGGGCTTTGCAAATACTTTTCCACTCACTGATTGAATCACTCTGGGATTCATTGGGGCATCACTCTGGACAAACCAACAAAATCTCATGTCCTACCTGAGATTCCAAGTACTTATGGGGTTCAATCAAAGTATCTACATAAGTTATATTAGGAAATGCACTAGTCAAAATATAAATTTTGTAACAAACATTTTTTGCTTTAGTCTCACACATAAGGTGACATTTTAAAATATTAATTACCATCTATTTTCAGCACCATGCAATAATTGTCATTAATTCTTGTAATGATAATACTTAGAAACTAAGACAAGAACTACGGTCTGTGGGAAAGAAACTAGCCTTTATGAAAATTCATGGTTTTTCAGAAGAGGGTCCATGGATTTCCTGCATCTGAATCACCTGGGATGATGGTTAGAGATGCAGGGCACTGACTTCCCAGTTGTCCTAAATGGAAATTTGTGGGAGAGGGATTCTGCATTTTTAGTAAGAAGCCTGTGCCAGTTTGAAAGTATTATGTACTACAGAAAAGCCATGTTTTAATCCTGATCCAATCTTGTGGAAGCAGCCATTTCTTTTAATCCTGATTATATACGGTAGGGTGGTAACTTTTATTAGCTTGTCTCCACAGATGGAGACTCACCCATTCTAGGTGAGTCTTGATTAGATTACTAGAGTCTTTAAAAGGGCAAACTTTGGAGAAAGACAGAGCAGACAGAAATGGCAGAAAGGACAGAAGTCTCAGAGCTAACAGAAACTTCACAGCAGAGCTGGCACAGATGTGGACATGTGGAGAACAGAGACATGGAGATGCTTGGAGCCCAGCAGACATTGCCATGAGATATTAAGCAAGCCAGAATCTGGAGAGAGCCAAGAGATGAAAGCCTGCTCCAGAGAAGTGAAGTGAGGGGCCCAACATAGACAGAGGCTGAAAGCAACGGAGCCCAGGAGCAAGGGACAAGCAGATGCCAGCCACATGACTACCCAGCTGACAAAGGTGTTCCTCACCCGTTATCCTTTCTTGAGTGAAGGTGCCCATGTGTTGGTGCCTTAATTTGGACACTTCTGCCTCGTCAGAACTGTAAACTTGTAGCTTATGAATTCCCCCCTTTTTTAAAAGCCCTTCCAATTCTGGTGTATCGCATTCCAGCAGCTTGCAAATTAACGCACAGGCTGAGCCATCCTCAGGTACCCTAAGGTTAAAGCCTTCCTTTTGCTCTTTATTTCTGACTAAGTTGTAATAGTAGGACCAGATTTACTTTTCTTCCTTTAACAGCTAGAATGCTGGATGAAATATATAAAATAAAGGTTTTCAGATATTGAATGACAGGCTTTGTAGGACTTTGAGCTCTGAAAGCAGGGACAAAACAAGTTAGCCTTATAAATTGTCCCAGCTTACTACCTAAAGTCAGTTTCCAATCCTTGGTGCAAGAAGGGAAAACCCAAGCAGAGCTCAGAATCTTTGCTTAGTTGAGGAGGCACAGATTAGAAAGTGGGAGGGATAATGTAGCTAGAATTTGTGGAACAGAAAGAGCTGCACAGAATGAAAAGACTTAGAGATCTGCATTGGGTTCCCTTGCATCTCTATCTGACTACTGATTTGTGTGTGCATCAAAAGGAACAACCCAAGGCTGGGGAAAGAACCACCAAATGTAGTAGGTAGCTCATACAATAGTTTAAGTTTTCACCAGCCAGAGCAGAAAGACCGTATAACAGATGGAGCTTTGGGTAGAGTCTCAGAAGACTCTACCTTATTACCTTATTAGAGTCTCAGAAGACCATCACCTTATTACAGGAAGCAAATTAACCCAAGTTTAAAAACTGCACTGGACTCACTCTCATAAATCTTAAAAACAATCTTCAAAATGATCCAAATGATATGAAGTAACTTTACTGTGTGCCAGGAAAAAATACAACACTATTTGAGGAATATGACAAAATCCAGCAACTTAGTACATAAAAATCACGATCACCAGGAGCCAAAAAAAAAAAATTAATAGGATGCAACAAAGCAGGAAAACATGCCTCCTAACATGGAGAAAAATTAATCAACAAAAACAGATCCAGAAATGACAAAGACAAAAGGACAAGAACATAAAAGTAGCAAAGATATAATAAAACATTAATAAACAAAACACTAAATCATAATATACTTAATTGTTAAATTGGTCTTCACAAAAAATCAAAAACAAATACAATGTTTTTGTCCTTCAAAAAAGATTGTTAGGAAAATGAAAGGCAAGCCACAGACTGTAAACTGGAAAACATACATCTTGTAGAAGACTTGTATCCAGCTATAAAGGAAGGAAGGAAGAAGTAGAGAAAAGAACTTTTACAGTTCAAAAAATAAAAAGACTAATAACCTGATTTAAAAGTGGGCAAAAAATTCAAAAAGGCACTTCAGCAAAGAATTTGTACTAAGAGTATACAAGTACTGTTTGGGGAATTGGAAAAGTTTCAGTAATGGATGGTGGTGACAGTAGTACAACATTGTAAATATAATTATTATCACTGAATTGTATATTCAAAATGGGAAATTTTAAGTTATACATATGTTAACAGAATTTTTTTAAAAAAATAAAAGACAACTGTACAACACAAAGAATGAACTCTAATGTAAACTGTGGACTATAGTTAATAGTATAATTATAATAACTGTTTCATCAATTGTAATGAAGGTACCACACTAATGCAAAATGTTCATAATAGGGAAAATTGTGTGCCTGGGTGGGTGGAGAGTTATAAGGGAATTCTGTACTGTTCACATGATTTTTCTATAAACCTACAACTGCTCTAGTAAAATGCTTTAAATGGTTAAAAAAAAGCACATGGCAAGTGCAGGAACATTAGTCATTAGAGAATTGCAAATTAAAACCACAATGAGATACCACAACACACCCACTAGAATGCCTAAAATTAAAAAGAATGGCAATAGCAAATGTTCATGAGGATGTGGAGTAACTGAAACTCTCATCCATAGCTGGTGAGAAGTCGGAATGACACAGCTACTTTGGAAAACATGTTCAGCAGTTTTGTATGGAATTAACCATATACTTGCAACATTCATGACAATTTCACTCCAAGGTAAATGAAAGCAAAGAAGTAGAAAACAGAATATATAAAGAATGCCTACAGATCAATAAGAAAAGACATCTCAATAGTAAAAAATACTCAAAAGATAAATAGGTATTTTGTAAAAGAGAATAATCAAGAGGACAGTAAACCTGTAAACATGCTCAAATTCATTCACTAGGAAAATAAAAATTAAAGCCACAATGAGATACCGCACACACTACATACCAGAGTTGATAAAATTATAGGGAGTGATAATACAAAGTGCAGATGAGAAGCTGAAGCGATTACTACACTCATGTCCTATGTGTGGCAGTAAATTGGTTCAACCTCTGTGGAACTGTTTATTATTCATTAAGCTGAACATGCACATATCCTGTGAATCAGAAATTCTTTTGTATGTAAAAATAATATTTGCTAAGAGTAACAAGGAATAAGTATAGACGGATATCAATAGCAGTGCTGTTGATAATAAGCAAAAATTGAAGCAATCCAAATGTTTGTCATTGGTAGAATGGATAAATAAATTTTGGTATACCATGGAATGGAATACTGTAAAGACAATGAGAAACCACTAATTTTTGGATACAACTACAGGGATGAATTTCATAAACATACGTGAGCAAAAAAAGTCATCATTACAGAAGGTACTGTATGTTCCCTGTGAAAGCCCCAAACAGATGGACAAAACTAATCTACAATAGTAGAAGTCAGTATAATGCTTACCTTTTGAGGAGGGTTAATGACTAAGGTGGGGGCATAGATGTTAGCTGGTTTCACGATGGGTTCCCTCATGATTTGTGCATTTTTCCTCTGCAAATTTTAAGTTCAATACAATTTTAAGTGGAATAAGATATTTATTTAAAAAAATGATTGAATTGTTTCTGGCATTCTACAAAAGAATAAACAGAGGCAGAGAAAATTCATTGCCAAGGTTAGTTTGTTTCTGGTTGCACACAAGACAGTTGAGTATTGTTAGGAGAAAAAATATGTCCATTATTGTGTTCTAGTTAGAGATTAAGTATGGTTTAAGGTGATGTGTATAGCTGTCAAGTTGACAAGGGGTGGACTGTGAGGTCAGGTTCATGTGTCAACTTGACCAGGAGATGGTGCCCAGTTTTCTGGTCCAGTAAGTACTGACCGAACTGTTACTGTGAGGACATTTTGTGGACTTAAATCATCAGTTAGTTGGTTGCATCTGTTCTAGTTTGAAAGCTGCCAGAAGGTGATATACCAGACTCAGAATGGCTTTTAAAAAGAGGAAATTATCAAATTGCATGTTTACAGTTCTAAGGCCAAGAAAATGTCCAAATTAAGACACCAATAAGAAGAAGAAAGAAAGGCTGATGAAGTTTGAGGTTTCTCTCTCAGCTGGGAGGGCACATGGCCCATCTGTTAGTTTCCCTCCCAGATTCTGGTTGCATGAAGCTTCCCAGCAGTGTTTTCCTTCTTCATCTCTTAAGGTCTCTGGCTGTGTGGGCTCTGTTGGTTCCAGTGGCTCTAAAGCTGTTTCCAAAATAGTTCCTTTTAAAGGATTATAGTAAGTAATCCAACCTTGAATGGATGAAGACGCATCTCCATGGAAACCTCCTAATCAAAAGTTACCACCCCAAATTGGGTGGGTTACATCTCCAGGAAAACAATCAAAAAGGTCCCACCCAGCAATACTGAATGAAGATTAAAGGGCACGGCTTTCTGGGGTACATTATAGTTTCAAACTGGAGCCATGTATGGCTGATTACATCTATGATCAACTAAGAGGAGTGTCTTCAGCAATGAGAGGCATTTAATCTAATCAGCTGAAGACTTTTTAGAGAGCGGTGACATCTTCAGCTGTCAGAAGAGAGAATCTTCTTCTCTACCTCAGTCAGCCAGCTTATTCTGGAGGATTCATCGAAGAGCTTCATCAGAGTTGCCAACTTGTGGCCTGCCCTGTGGAATTTGGACTCATGCATCCCCACAGTTACATAAGGCCCTTTTATAAACTCTCATACTTACAGATATTGCCTGTTGTTTCTGTTGCCCTAGAGAACCTGACTAATGCAGTCACATAGCTAGTAAGTGACAGAACTAGTATTAGAACTGAGGCAGTCAAGTCTCAGCCAATTTTGCAACAGTGCCTCTCTGTAGCATTGATGAGAGCACCTTTAATTATCAAGAGGAAACCAATGATAAATGAAATCAGAAAGAAAGATAGATGTTAAAGAACGAGATGGTATAATCCAGAATGCCTGGAGTGTATAATAATAGTGAAATGCACAATGTACAAATCTTAAAAATGCTTTTGCATGAGGAAAAACAAAGGATTGTCATTATTGCAAGGTGCTGAAAATAGATAATACTTTAAAATATCACCTTAGGTGTGAAACTAAAGCAAAAAATGTTTATTTGTCACAAAATTTATATTTTGACTAGAGCATTTCCTAATATAACCCATGCAGATAGTTTGATTAAACGTCATAAGTACTTGGAATCTCAGGTAGCCACATGAGATTTTGCTGGTTTGTCCAGAGTGATTCCCCGATGAATCCCAGAATGATTTGATCAGTGACTGGAAAAATATTTG
>PVIY010044643.1:0-13950 GCA_004026745.1 Myrmecophaga tridactyla | reverse complement strand
TAGAAAGCAACCTCTTTATAAATCCTAACATTGATTTCAAGATCATAGTTGTTTAAAATGTGAATTATGGAAAGCAAAGAGTTTATTATAGCAAAATCTACTGTCAAAAAGTAAATGTCACCATAGTACATGTAAATATGCATAGGAAAGAATCTAGAAAGATACCTAATAATGTTGATAGTACTTATCTTTCTGCCCTTGGTAGAAGGGGTAAATGCAGTTTTATTCTTTTTGCTAAATGTATTGCTAATATGTATTTTCTAAGGTTTCTATAGCAAACATTAACATTTTTAAAACTTATTAAAATTTTAATAGTATATATGAGAGCTGAATTACAGTTAGGCTTTGTAAATACCAGAAGTTATGAAATACTGGGAATTAAACGAGAAAATATATTTAAAACATTAACATAAACACAATGTATTGTTCATAATAAATATCCATAATTTAGTTATTACCAGAAAAATATGTTAATAACTGAATTATGAGCAATATAGATGTGTCTATATTAATTAAAAGAGAATAGATTTAAATTTGGTGGTCTTTCTAGTCTCCACCTTTTGGTGCTACAAACAGATAAAAGCACTTTCTTTAAATATCCAAATCCTGATGAACTTTCTTCAACTTCAAGTTCAATATCATGATTGAGACCTAATTACAACTTTCTCCAGTTATTTCCAATCTCAGACTTTATTTCAACAGTATCACAATGAGGAAAAACTGAGGCTTTGAGCTACAAAGTGACTGTCCAATGCTGTGGTTTTGAGGCAACAACAAACTCAGAAACAGAACTGAAGGCATCTTTTTTTCCAGCGATAACTTACTGACGAACTTTTATTGATCAATTACAAAGTTGTATAATGGGGAATTATATGCTGGATTTAATAAAAATTTTAATTAAAATGACAATTGAATATTCACCAAATTTTTTGAGTAGGAAAATTTTGTCAGGTTTAGAATTAATAAAAGAGAAAGAGAAACATGGACAAATTTAACCATATAATTTTTTTTAATTTCTATACATTAAATTCCCAATCAAAATAAAAGTGGAAATGAGAGTGGGGAAAAGTATCTGTAGCAAATGAGTTTCAAAAAGCTAATAGCTTTTCTATATAAAAAAGAAACATTATATAATGTTTATAATAGAAACATTAAGAGGCAAGCGATAAAGGGGCAAACAAACTTATACAAATTAGCAAACAAACATATAAAACTTACTCCACAAATCTTGGTTATATATCAGTAATACCTGTTAGGTTTACAAGTTTTACAAGAAGCAGGAGGTGAAGGCAAATGGTTAAACAAACAAATGTGATACAGCATATGATACCTGAACGGAAGTTCACATAATTGAGGTTGTTTGGTTGGTCTCCAAAGGAAGGTTTAATCCTGGAGAATTTTTTTAAGAAATGAATGAAAAAGCTAACAAAAGATAAGGTGATAATCTCAACTTGAGAAAGAGAATTTCTCAGTTTTAATTTTTAAGTTCCATTGTCATCTCTTTAAGAAAATTGCTCAAACTCACTGATATTTGATTTCCTGACCTCTAAGGTATGTTGTTCCTTTCCTTTGAAGAACACATGGAGAGTTTTTTATAAGACATTAGATGATAGAAGCAAAACAACAGCAACAAATTATTACTTTCTCCTAATTAGGTGATAGAAATTAAAACTTCCAGTTTTAGGTTCTCTTCCCACCTCAACACCTGGGAGAGAGTGGTATGCTGGTAAATGTTTAACAACAGGCTTTCCAGGGGTGGACTCGAGGAGGAACCTCTAATTAGTACCATTTGTCAATTTCCATGTTGTAAACTCTCACAACATATACAATATCAGGCCATTAGCATGACTGCACTGAATAAGGAGGCAGGAAAAGAAACACAGTAGCACACCATGGTGGAGTCCTTTCATCTTATAGATACAAATAATTTCAAGAGCAAAGTAAAATGTAGTAAAACATTAGGAAGCCATGAATTTCGAGTATTTCTTACCCATATAAAAATAAAATTTTTAAAGTTTACGTACTTTAATTTTTAGTGATGGCTGAATTTAACAACCAGCTTGCAAAAAGTTAACAATCTGCTCTCAGGAGCTGGTATAAGCCAGTCTAGCAAACCACTGATAGGAGATAATGAAACTTTTTTCTTTCACAATTTATCTCTCTCTAAAGAAAATCAATAAGACATAAACCTACAACATCCTCTGTGTCTTTAGCATGTGACAATTCTTTTTGGCCCTCTGGTCCAATGACTTTAACTCAGCACTGATTACATAGTCTACCGAACCCTCACAATGGAATATGAGGCCTTTGTTAAAATATTTTTAAGAATTTCAAAACCATGACAACAGGGCATTTGAACAGATTGTACACCCCTGCACCTGGCTCTATTTATACTCTTCTGTTTTCCCCGTTCTTTTTCTCCCAACCCCTCAAGGGCAACCCCAAGTAGTTTCAGACCAAACCCACTGTTCCTATTGAATAGGGCACAAAGTCCAGCAGCTGTAAGCACTCTGGGTAGAGGCAGAACAGGTGGGCCTGGGGGCGGGGCCTGCCCTTCTCCAGCCATCTCATGATTCAAACACTGCTATTTCAGTCACTTATTGAACAAAGGGCTTTTGTTTTCAAACGGTTTTCCTAATGTGTTTGCATTACAGACTTAATATTATTGATGTCAACATACTTTCTTTTAAAATCCATTGGAAAAGTGACATTTCTGGAGAAGTACTCAGGGAAATCTCCTCTGTGGTTCCTCTGGGGCTAAGCCTCTACTTACAGATGTCTGACCCAGGGGAGAAGGGCGTAAATGAGAGACCACCTACAGTGCTTACAGCACTCTAGGATTCTGGTCTGAGTGTTGCTTAATGGTGGAAACATGGATGTTGCTTTGGAGTACAAATAATTGAACTGTCATTATGACAGACATCCACATTCTGTTTATTTTTGTGGCCAAAAGAGTGTCAGGCTGTGGGTTTTGAAGGGGGGTTGCTGTAGTGGAGAAGGGATAGAAGCACAGGACAATTTGATAGAATTGGTCCCAGGGTTTTGAGCCTGTTCACAGGCAGGGTCCCTCTTTAATTAGAGTTGGCTGAATTGTCTTAGAGATTCCCAAGAGTCTGACTTCTCCATGTGCTTTTCTAGTCCATGTGGTTGACAAACTTATTTGCTCTTTTGCTTCTCCAGGAGATTTGTGCCTTTCAGCTTTTTCAAGTATTCTGAGAAAGTCCAAGAAAATGCTGAGAAGCAAGTATGTTCAAGAAACAAGTGTGTTAGAGGATACTATTTCTCAAAATCAGTGCATGGGCCACCTCTATCAAAACCATAATGACTGCCTGCCACATGAAGTCCTCTGGGGCTGACCTTCAGGGATATGAATTCTTACCACACTCCTCAATGATTAATTCTCATGGTAAAGCTAGAGAATCTCTGATATACTGAAAAGAACACAAGCCTTGGTGATAAAGTGACCAGAGTTCAGATCTCAGCAGCTCTCTCACTAAAGAGCAGGACCACCTTCCATGGGTTATTAAACTCCCCTAAGCTTCAATTCCCCATTTCTTAAAAAATCAAAATACTATCCAAAATACTGTCAAAGGTTTTTTATGAAAATTAACTGGCTCAATTCAGGTACAGGGCCCCATGAGTGTTCAACCATTGTCAATTTATTGTCTGTATGTCTCTCTCCCTCAGCAGGTCTTTGGATAGATTTATGGAAGTAAAACACTCAGAATTCCTGAGATACTGCTTAACTTGTGAATAAGCATTTTTAAGATTCCTTCTGTCCTTTACTACAGAGGGAGGCCTGCTAAAGACACCATCACACAGGACAGCACAAGCAAGAAGAGTGAAGGGGGTTTTCCATCTCATTCTTTCTCAGGTCTGGCAGAACCATGCCTCATACCCAAGAGAGGGTAGATGTGCAGTCTCAGGCCCTGGTAATATCAGCCTGTCACCGAGACAGCAGTGAGCAGGACTCCTAGGAATAAACAGCTTCCTAATTACATAATTTAATTCATTCCAGAGGGCTAAGAATAGTTATGCTTTAGAGCTGCTCAGATGTCTAGAAGTTTTAGGACACGGGTACCCAAGGGACACGCATGTGAAACCTTGTGGCTGTGCCTCCCAGGAACTGTGGGTTCACCCAGGAGGTAAATGTGATGGCTGTGATCTTCGTCCCGAAGGGCCTGTGGTCAGCAGCGGCCAAGTTCTCAGAGTCCCTTTCTGACTCCACGCTTGGCTTTGTACCTCGGTCCTGCCCATTCCTGGGTCTGAGCGCCCAATGCAGCTCACAGTCCTGGGCTTCTTGTCCTGTGCTCCTGTTGCCTGTGGGCACTTCGCTTTGGTGTGCAAACTCAAATAGCCGAGTAGTGAGGAATACCTTTGCCCTGGAGGGAACTGTGTCCCCCAAAAGCCTGTGTTTGCCTTGGTTGGCTCTGATTTTAAAAACGGTTGCATTATTTTACCCTTAATAAGTTTAGGTCTAAAAAAATGGTGTTAACATTCAACTCCTCCATGGTGGGGGAAACATGCTTATTAGTTTTGGGGTATTTCTAATTTGGAAGGTCTTTGGGTGACATTAATACAATACACACAAAAATTAACACTTTGTTCAAGAATGAATTTCAGGCAGAGGGTAGTTTCAGAGATGGAGGTCGACAAATGTTTCTTAAATCGAATGGAGTTTAAATTCTTATCTGGTGGAGACCAGGCCTTCAGAATGGTGGATGCAGGCACAGGCTTACCCTGAGTGGAGTACTGGTCTCCCTGACTTAGGGTGGCCTGGCCTAGAAAAGGGACCCAAGGTGTCCAGCTGACATTGCAAGAGCAGCTTCTGGAAACAGGGGAAGGAGAACATGAGCAGGGCTTTTTTTCCCTTTAATCTGGAGGCATGTTCTCATTTGTTCGATGGAAATACTAACACCTGAGTTATTTTAAGCATAAAAGAAAATAAAGATGGAATGCCAAGAAAAATAAACTATACTCCATAAAAATAAGATGCTAGGCTATGTTTCCCTTCACTTTAAGGCAAGACAAAGATGTTGATTTTTTTTCCCACCTGGGAGCATGAGGGCTGCTTGTTTAGGACCCTTCTGGGAGATATTTCCAGTTTTCTTTCTGATGCTGTAAGAAGTTGCCTTGCCTTCAGAATGGGACAAGGGGAGAGCTTCCTGAATTTGGATACTTAGAACCTTCTATTTGGCCCCAAAGGCTGGCAGCCCTCTTACCAAGTGAAAGATTTAAAAAATCCCAGATGATCTCATAGGTCTTTTCTACCTCTGAAACAGATGGTGTGATTCACATAATTTGACATAAATGTACCAGGTTGTGATGATTCGCCTCATTATGCTCAGTTGAAGAGTGGATTAACTAACAATAATATGCTGAGAAGGTAAAGTATGACCTCTGATTAAAACAGAAGGTGGGAGTGGGTTGTTTCATGGTTAAAGCAATGAGCTATGACTCAAAGCTCTAAGTTTCGAATTACAGATCCGTAACCTTGTATGTGATATTGGGAGGCTTGAAGAGGTCTTCAAAACAACACTTAGTTTGTAGTGCTGGCCCCCCATCCTTTAAAGCATTGCACTTAAGTCCTTCCTCTGAGAACAGCTGTGGGTGTAATTAATGGTTAATAATGGTAGAGATAGCCATCAGTAAAGACTTCCAAATGCCCACAGGGCTTTAGGCAGACTCCATCCTGTTACATTGAGATGCTACTAAAATTCAAACCCCACAGTTTTCAGAAAACCTTTCTGATGCTTTCCCCCTTCAAGCCAATGAGGATCCTCTCCAGTGCCATCTGGCCACAGTGAGAATGTTCTCTACCCACACTGCCCAGTGGCAGTTAGCTGGTGCAGTTACAGAGCACTTGAAATGTGGCCAGCCAGGCTGAAGACACGAATTTAACATTTTATTCAAGCGTAAATATAAACAGCCACATGTGGCTAGTGGCTACTGTATCAGACAGTGTACATCTAGCAATTCAGTCCTCTGAAAAGCATATGCATGAAGGCAATGTCAAGCGAACAAAAGAAAGTAAACGAACAAGTTAGTCTTTATGTTCTCAAAACAGGTTTTCTTTTTCTTCTTTTATTTTTTTAGTGGTGGGAAGATTGGTTGAAACCAGGATTTGAAGCAAGTAATTACCCAAAATAATAATAATAAAAATAATTTCTGCATTTCTACTTTCCTTTCCTCTCACAGGTATGAAAATACCTAGACTCATTAACAAAAGCCTAGGCTAGATTACTTTATTCTAAAGCAAAACTTTTTCATGCATGCCTGAGGGAAAAAACAGTAAGGTAATATTCAAGAGAAGCATGTTCTTACTTCTGTACTTGTCCTGGATAGCTTCTTAAGAGTCCTACCGAAGCGCAAGCATATATTTTGGTGGAGATTTTTCTTTATTATAAGGCCTACCACTGATCTCCAGCTTCGCTCTCCTGCCTGCCTCATATACAATATGTATCGACTGATTACTGAAGAGCAGGAAGAGAGGCAGAATCACGGATGAAAAGTGCCATCTCCTATTCCCTCCAGACGCAGAGTGCTTTCTTTTTTGCCTCTGTGATGTAAATTCTGTGACAGGAAACCGCACAAAAAACCTCAGAGCTTACCTTGCTGCCTTGGAGCTCTCTCATGACCCAAGAGGGACTTGAACAAACCATGGCTGTCCTCCCAGGTCGACGGCCTTACCCTTGAGGTGAACTTACTCAAACTCTACCTGGTACAAAGCTCATATTCATTGTGCACACCTTAGTTTATCACAGCCCTGTCCTTTGTATATTTGCCCTGAATTTTGCATTTCTTGAGTATCATATGCTCTAACAGAAGGGTGTTTGATCACTGTAGTTTTTGTGAACTGCCTGGCACAATGCAGACACAATTAGGGGCTTATCAATGCACCTTGATAATGAATAAAAGACTATTAGACTCAGTGGGACTTTTTAAAAGCTTTTAGATTTAAAGGCACTTTTGGGGGTTCAGTGTACTTCAGAAAACAATGAACCTTTTTTCCCTTGCAGGATTTGTTGAGGGGAGCGTATTAGGCTTGGCTATTCTGGGGAAATGCCTTCAGAATTGGTCATGTATTTTCCAGGTTGATGTTAGGATTATTTGAAGGTGAGGAAAACAGCCCTGAACTCAGCAGATACTTGGCATGATTGGTATGAGAGGAAGAAAGGTGCCATGATAAAATCCCAGTTTTCTCAACGATGAAACAGGAAGAAAATACAAATCTTTATTCATGAAATAATCATAGTGCCTTGCTAAAGACTAGTGACTACCAAAACTGTGTGAGGAACTTAACAGTTTATTGGCTGTGGCAATATGTTAAAAGCAAAGTTGCTGATAAATGGCTCGTCATCAGCCATTCCATTAATACTATCCACTGTCCTCTGGTATATCTTTTCATATGTGTATTTTCTACTTGAAACAGAAAGCCTTTCATTCTGTTCCCAAATTCATCCTTAACTGAAAGATTAAAAGTGCAAAATGAATTTAATATAAAATAACGTAAAATTTTAATTTAAACGTAATTTTAAGTAATTGCAAATTTAATTACATTTTAATGCTAAACTAGTAATAATGAAAATGCTCTATCTTTTCCAAGAAGTCTACAACAGACAATACTCAAAGTATGGTTCCCAAATCAATAGCATTAGCATCACCTGGGAACTTGTTAGAAATGCAAATTCTTGGATCCCACTCTAGACCAACTAAATAAAAACACTGGGGGTGGAGTTGAGCAATCTGCATTATGAAACACTATCCCCGTGATTTTGATGCAACAACAAAGTTTGAGAACCACTGCTTTTAACCAATACTGAAAGAGTTGAAACTGCTCATTGCAATGTTGTAAAGAACTGTACCAAATGAGCATCCCTAAAATTTCAAAACTTTCTCAATTCTATAAATAAGGTCTCCCCAAATGCTGGAGACATGTACCAATAATTCCTAGTTGTGAATTCTAACAAATCTTCATCTTACTACCTGGGCTGGTAGTAAGAAGTTGGGCTGCTGCTTCTGATCCAGCCACACATATTCATCTCCTTCACAGCGGGAGATGGAAGAATACAAACAGAAGCACAGAGGAGGAAGGATAGAACTGGGAATCTTTGAATTTTCCATCAATTTTAATCATTCCTCGTTTGGAGAGGAATAACTATTTAGTACTTTTTAATCGTTATTTCACAAATAACAAACAGGAGGCAGTGCTTATACAATGAGAGAGAGAGAATGCGAGAGCATCTTTTCAGATAATTGCTTGTCAGCTGCATTAAGTTGTGCATGCTTGATGTTGAGTCTCGGTAATGACGAGTGCAGTGTCTGAATAATTCACTGGCAAGTGTATGTCTGTGTGCTTATTTCTCAGACCTTTTGTCCTTAATCACAGCCCTGATTAACCAATATCTTCTCATTGCAAATATTCTGGCTTTACCGAATCCTTTTCTTTTCCACCACAATCACCTTCTAGATTTTAAGGGGGAATCATTAAGACTTTATCTGTCCAAATGACTGATAGGCTTTCAAATTTCTCTTTAATCACAATGTTTGCACATGTAAAATACTCCTTATGTGCCCTAAAAACACAAGGACAGAAAAGTGTTCAAAGCATCAGATGCACATTACCGTTTTGTGATATTTTTCATCATGAGAAAAATGCCATCCTAAAACAATGGAAATGCAAACTCCCCCCAGGAAGTTTTCTCACCTTAAATTACACCTCTCATCAGGCCCTATTACACCCACATAATCATGTGCCATAGGCACTGTACACTGTCTTCAACATCTCAAAGACTCTTTCAGAAACTATTTTTAAAACCAAATTACAATCTAGGCTGCTATTTTATAAAGCACACTTTAAGAAAGAACAAAATAATATAGCAAGTTTTGTGCACGTGGGCAGTTAGCCAACTCACCAAAAGATTGGATGCAGCTGTCAATGAGATCATCCAGGCTGGCTCCTTTGGCTAAATGTCCCAGAGACACCATCATTTGGAACTGGGTGATCTGGGCCAGGCTGGGATGGGAGGGGAAGGGGCTGCTGGCTGGCTTCACCTCTAGTCTTGCTTTAGGGGCAGCTCTGCAGCCATGGGCAGGTTTCCTGGGGAAAGAGAGAAGGCAGTGAGTATGAGTAGAGCATCCAGGGGCAAATAAACTGCTAGCTCCAGCTCTGAAGGCAGATTGGAGAGGAAGGGAGTACAGATAAAACAATTAATCCCTTGAGTTAGGCTGATAGAAGACATACCCCTCCCACTTGGCAAATGCAGCAAACAGAAGGGTTGGCTATTAAAGAGGCATCTCCCCAGCAAATACCAGGGTGCAATTTCAATGTTGCAACTAGGGCTTCAGCCAGGGGTTAGGATGACTGTGTCTGGCTGTGTCCCAGTCCTGGAAGGAGAGAGGCAGAGGCAAGACTGTATCTTGGTAGTCCTTGGCTCCTAAGAATAACTTTTTTTTTTTTAAGTTTAGCCACTAGGCCACTGACTTAAGTTTTAAGAACTGTTTAAGTTAGTGTCCTCTTCAGCTAACTTCATTCATCTTGGACAATACCAGGATGCTGCAGAAGATCAGGAAACCTCAGAAACACCTTTGAGGACTTTGGGGGAGAAGTCAAAGATTGAGGGACTATGTGCAGGGGTGAGGGATTATAGTTGCAGTGTCTAGATTTCACGTTAGGCATGGTTTTCTCACAAATATTGCTTGGTTTCATTATCGATAACATGGATATACATTATGGGTAATTTTTAATCACTAAATATCATTCTATCAAGTCCTCACTTGGGTCCTCATCAATTTAAAAAGAAAGCAGAACTTATGAGCGCTTTGGTTCAGAACTAAAGGTAGAAGAGCAAGTCTGAATTTGGAAATGTCTTAGAATTCTAATAGGTCACCTCTGTCCACTCACAGTTAGCTTTATCTTTCGTCATTACCTCATTTGCATGCCAATTTGTTTGGAAAGTGATATGATGAAGGTTAAACATTTTATCTTCCTGTTAAAAACATAGCAATAGTTCACACCCCTGGGAGTCATGTCCCACATAGAGAGGGGGAGGGCAGTGAGTTTGCTTGTCATATTGGCTGAGAGAGAGAGAGAGAGAGAGGCCACATCTGAGCAACAAAAGAGGTTCTCTGGGGGTGACTCTTAGGCCGAATTTTAAGTAGGCTTAGTAGAACCTTTGTGGGGATAAGTTTCATATGAACAAACCCCAAGATTAAGGGCTCCTGGAGGGCTTACCCTCCTGGAGCTTGGGGAGACAAAATAAACACACAACTGCATCAATTTGACTAGGTTAGGGCATCCCGTTGTTTGGTTAAGCAAGTTCTGGCCTGACTGTTTCTGTGAGGGTAGTTCAGAGGCAGATTTGCATGTGAGGTCAGTTCATGCTATCTGGAGCTGACTGCATCTACAATCAACAAAGCAGATTGCACGCAGCAATGAGGGAAGGCTCTTCACCAATCAGTGGGTGGTCCTAAAGCCAGAACTGAGGATTTCAGAAGTCAGAAATAATTTCTGCCTCTACTTTAGCTAACCAGCTTCTCCTGGAGAATTCAACTTCAACTTCATTGAGTTTCCAACTGGTGGCCTGTCCTGTAAAATTGAGATTTGCCAATCCCCACAATCACATTTATTCCTATAATAAAGCTTGTAATATTTACCAAAAAAACCCAACAACATAGCAATGCACACACACATGTCTATAATCTCTTAAGGTTTAATGACTAAGAGTGTTATTGCTGGTCGCTTTTTTGAGCATACAATTAATTCTTCTCTACTTACTGTGACTTCAGTCATTTCATAATTTACTACCAAAGAGGAGAAGAAAAAGAAAATAGAAATATACCTAAGATCCTTAACTTTAGCTATTCATTTTGCATTATGATAAACACATGATGACACCAACTGGCCAATAAGTTCTTATTCTATAAGTAAGATATGATAGGCCAGAGTAGACCACAGTGAGATAGTTTACTGAGGCATTTTGTAAATTATAAAATATTACTCTCTATATGTTACCTTTTATTGTTGTTGAATTTGAGAAGTTTTCTCATACAAAAATCTAAATGGAGAATCAGACCTAGACCATCAAAAGATAACTACATAAATCTTAAATAACTGCCTTATAAGTATCAAGGGTAGGAAATGTGGTGTTCTCAGAGGGGTAAGAACCTGGTTCCAGCTGGAGTGTTTGGGAAGGCTTCTCAGGCGAGATATAACCTCACCCACTGAAGAAGTGCTTAGATAAAAATAAAATGCAGATTTGGGGAAAACCAGCCTGCTAAAAGGCAGTGTATGAATGATGGGGCCACAATCCACAGCCAGACCTGTGGAGTAAATACCCTGGCCTTTCTGGTGTTGTTTCAATCTAGCTCCAGGGCACTGGTCTGGAGTGGCTGAGGGTCTCTATTCCTGCTTAGATTGGTGAACCAATGAAATCTAATCAACAACTGGGTGTTGATCATTTGCTAATCCAAAGTCAGTGAGCAGACATCACCCAGGACTCCTGAAAAATCAGATTGGTGTTACAGGAGTCATGAGTTCCTGGCCATTACTGAATTTTATCCAGACCCTATGGAAGCCTCAGGACCAGATTGGAATCTGAAAAGAAGACAAAACAACAACAGCCACCATGAATTGAGACCCTATGAAATGGCAGGCACTGAGCTGATGAGTTACATAGTCTTTAAAGCTTATATAGCCCAGAAAGATATTACCTTCATTTCATGATGATGAAACTGAGTCTAAAAGAGATTAAATGGCATAGCCAAGGTTATTTACTGTGCCTGGAACTATGTACTTTTCACGCTATCAGAGTTAGCAAGAAGACTGAAGAGAGAAGCTGAAATGGTCAACTTAATTTTAAAATATGTAAAATCCTCCAGAAGCAGAGCTGATAACAGAGAGGTTTAATCTCAGCCCCTATTCCTTCTGCAGGTCCCTGGAACCGTCCTCAAACCCTGGATTCAGTGGCACTAATTACAATCACAATGATATGCCATCACTGCAGTCATTCATTGGCTGGACTCTGCATGGCCACTTCCCAAACCCCTCATTTACAGATGTGGAGTCCAGGCTCAGCAGAGCAATGTGACCAGCCACTGGTGGCAGAGACAAGCTAGAAGCCAGGCATCCAATGCCCAGTTCCATGCTCTTAGCCAGGAAGTTCCATGCTTCTTTCTTGGAAGTGCTGACAACACTCTAAACCCGGGGCCAGTTCTCCAGTGCCGAAATTAGTCAACTTTCTGTCCTAGTGGCTGCCTACCACAATAAGACCCCCAACAAAGAGGAAAGGGAAAGAGGAAAATAAAATCATTTTCAGTAGAAATCTCTTTTTTTCTTAGGTTTCTACATCAGCTCTCCCTTGTCCCTGTAGAAAAGGCAAGTGCAACCAGAGGCTACATCTCAGGCAGGGCTCCTTCTGCTGGAGCTAGGATGTGGTGACCTCACTCCCTTAAACAGCTAAGGGAAATCCCATTTTCGGTCTCAGTTGGTGGATTCACCCATTCAGGACTCCTAAACCTGCTCTGGTCTTTGATTCTGGTAATGTTTCCTAGTGTTAGCAGCAGGGAAACCACTTTGGTTCACAAGCTGATTCTCACAGGTGGAAGGTTTACCAGAACTAGGAGTGACTGGGGTAGTTTCAGGTAGAGAGCACAAATCTGAAGGGAGTATTCAAGATAGAAGGAAGAGAAGGTAGGGTGAAAAGTCAGTCGGGGAAGTATGGAGGCCAGGGAGGCTCAGAGGGCTTAGGCATTAAGAACCAGAGAAGAGAAACTATCAAACAAACAAACAAAAATCCAAGTTGCAACCTAAGAGGTCTGAGGAGATGGAGAATCATTTGAGTGGTAAATGAAGAAACTCGTCTCTCTTGACTGGTTGCCTTGAGACAACTCTGTCTCTTCTGATGAAATGGCTGTAGATAAGGATTTATAAAATGCTTTATTATAGGGAGGTATAAAGGCGTTTTAACAATCCATGAATGAATGTCCTCTAAGTCTGCCAAGCCACATTTTTAAAGGATAGTCACCAAATACTTCTTGGCCAACTCTCATATGAATGAAAATAATAATAATAATAATAATAATAATAATAATAATAATAATAATTAAAAAGCACAAGAGAAATCAGTTAACATGAAGGTTTTTCTGGGCCTGAAAGTGGTCGAGGCCCCAAAAAATTTCCTGAAGGGGATGATCAAATTTCTGAACTAGTTTAGTTCCTCTGCAGGCACAGGTACCTCAATGGAGGTCACATTTCTGATGGAACTTTTTAGTGAACTTTTTATCAAGCCTACAGGAATAAGGGATGAAATGAAAGAAGAAAATGACACTTCCTCAACTTCCTTTACAGCGGAAGGTGACCTTTATTGGCTTCTGGTGAGCATTCCTTCCAGTGCTGTCCTCTCCCTATAATACCCTCAATTTAATTTACCGAGGCCCTCCACCCCAATCTAGAGCAAGATACAGTGGGCCAAGAACTCTTAACAGCAGGTGAAGGTGAGTATAAAAGTTCAGCATGGCAAAGCTTCCTGCATCTACTGGATTTGACTTGCAGGTTGGGCACTGAGAAGCAGCTACATCAGAGTCCACCGGGCCCCTTGGAGCTACGAAGTGCACAATTTGCCCAGCCCTAACAGACGTCAAATCGTTGTCCAGGCAGTTGCCCGGTTTCAGCCTCTGGAGGACAAACTCACACCTGGCTCCTGCAAGCTTCCTTCTCCTCCCCAAAGCCCTTTTACTCACTGTCATCCATCCTTCATATTCTGTCACCCCCAAGACCCTCCTAAAACGTCTCTTTTGAATCATAGTGGGGAGAAGGGATTTGCAGGTTTCCACCTACAAGGTCATATGGTTCGTTGAACCCACGGACCTAGAAACTTCTCTGGGATAGGGGCGACCAAGCGCTACTACCTCTGCTTGCTCGCGGTGCAAGCCAAAATTATCAGACGCTGT
>PVIY010044642.1:0-19591 GCA_004026745.1 Myrmecophaga tridactyla | reverse complement strand
TCTTCAGAGGAAAGGCAGCTAACTTTCCACTGAGGCTCTTTCTTACGTGGAAGGCACAGGATGGTCTCTGCTGGTCTTCTCTCCAGGCCCTTGGGTTCCAACAACTTTCCCCGGGGTGGCTTCTTTCTCCATCTCCAAAGGCCTGGGCTGAGCTGCAAGTGCTGAGATGAGGAATGCTGAGCTGCTTAGGCTGTGCTACATTGCATTCTCTCATTTAAGCACCAGCCAATTAAGCCAAACATCACTCATTGCAGCAGACACGCCTCCTAGCTGACTACAGATGTAATTGGCAACAGATGAGGTTCACGTACCGTTGGCTTATGTCCTCAGCAACAAGACTAGGTATGCTCACCTGGCCAAGTTGACAACTGAATCTAACTAACACAAACTCATTGTAACATTTCCTGCAGAAAATATCTATAAATGATAAACTCAATAAACTTCTGTTTATCTTGGAATATCATCTGGATTTGACCTTCAACTTTGAAGGACGGTTTTGCAAAATATGAAGTTCATTGGTTAACAATGTTTCTTTTTCCTTCCAGCACTTTGAATATGCGATCCCATTACCTTTTCTTTTGGCATGGGCAGGTTCTGGAAGTCGAACCCATCCCATTGCCTTTTGATCTCTACAGTTTATGCTGAAAAGTCAGATCTTATTGAGGATCATTTGTATGTGAAAAGTTGCTTCTCTCTTGCTGCTTTCAAGAGTCTCTCCTTGTCTTTGTCTCTGGAAGTTTTATTATAGTGTGTCTTGCTGTGTATCTTTTTGCATTTATCTTTCTTGGACTATGCAATTTTTGATACCTAAATTCATGTCTTTCATCAGACTTGAGAAGTTTTCTGCAATTATTTCCTGAAATGTTCTTTCTGCTCAGTTCCCTTCCTTCTTTCTATTTTGGGTACTATATCCACTGATAGATTTTAAACTAGTCTTTATGTCTCTAATGCCTAGCATAACACAGATGTAGTGTGTAGTTGTGTCATGAGTATATATATATATATATATCTCCAAACATCAAACTGTATATTTTATGTCAATTATCCCTCAGAAAAATGTTAAACATATGCAGTCTTTGCAAATTGTTATCACACTGAAAACATCCTTATTTATCAAGAGAAGGTATGGAAATGTACTGTTTGCTTAGAGGAAAGCCTTTAATAGGCTAAGAACCACACAAATAGTGGAAGTGTTCAAAAAAATTTTGTGTTATGGCAAAATTAAGATCCTTATATCCATTAGCCATGCCCCTGACTTAAATTAATCCTACCTATACCATGGTCACATTAAATTCCTTACAGGATACATCATAGTCCTAGTGATTTTAGGTTTAAATGGAGTTTCCTCAAATCCTTGGTACTCTGTTTTGGAAGAAGTAGGTCTGAGTTTGACTCTGGTAGAATTCTAGAAATTTTGTGTACTAAAACAAAAACATATCAATGAGTATGTGTGAATGCAGTTCAAATTCTGTTTACCAAGACAAATACTTATTTCATAGAGTCTGCTGTGAATACAATTTCATTGCCATCATATCTTTGCTGAGAAATAGAGATCTAAGTAGAACAATTACTTTGTGGAGTACTGCTTACCTACAAAAATAACCATCTGTATCAGGGTCCAAGTGTACATATCATATTCACATTCTGCATAGAGATTTGTGTTTAAACATTCATATGTATAGGTAGTTTTCTCAAAGGCTCTTAAGAAACACCATTGCTCATAATACTTTTCTCTTAAATGCATTATACATAACTATTCTTTTGGTCAATATACTTACTAAGCAACATATTTTCACAATAAATTTAAGATAGTAAGTGTCTACATTATACTGATAATATTTGGAACAACAGCTGAATGAGTTTGACTCTAAATCTCTGTTCCAATTCCTTTTTTCTTCTACAAATATATCCATATTATAGACTTACAGATTTTGCTGTTTGAAATCAATCCATTTTATCTAATGAAAGTAAGTGATCAAGTTGTAATCAATTACTGGAAGGAATGTAAGTTTCTTTTAAAAAGTGTATTGTAGCATCCTGATAGTAAGGACATTTAAATACTTTTTAAAATTGGATTGGCATATTTTCTATCTAACCACCCCAATATTATATCATCAAAGTTCCCAGTAGCAGCCCTTAGTAGTTCTCAAAATGGCCTCTTATTTTCTTCAATAAATAAAGCAGAAAGATTGGGTCAGAATATGGAGATTAGTACTTGTATTATTATAAGTTCATGATGCACTTGAACTAGCTCATTCTTCTTTTTAAAATATTTTTATTGATATTGTAAGCCATTGATTATTCACCATATTTGGACTGTATGTGTGTGAAGATTTTTCAATATCTCATTCTTCTTGATTGCCCTTTGTAACAGAGAAATAAACATGTTAGTCTTTGTTTTCTGTTATTTAAATAGCTTATATTTGTCTAATAATAGGTTATGTGTAATTGAACATTACAAACTTTTCTAAAATAAGTGTTCTATGTTACCTAGTGAAATTCTTTGACTGTTCATAATTTAAGATTGTGGAGTCTGATGACAGTGTCTAAAATTTTGAAAGTGTCTAATTTAGATGATATATTTTTTTCTGTACAGATTTCCTTCCATGAAGTTTTCACAGACATTTCCAAAATCATTAATTCTTTCCAAATTTCCTATGGGATCTGAAAGCTTGAGAATGAAAGAGAGATTTTCAATTTCAGGGAAGTTTATATTCACTTACAAATGCAAATCTCCACAACCTTGAGGCTGCCACTAGTGCTTAGAAGACCTCTAAGTGATATGTTAATAAGGCCATTTAAATACAGAGATTATGAAAGGAACCTCTGTTTTGTTAGAGGGGAAAAAGGTCAAGTTTAGCTCATTAATTAGCTCATTTTCCTGGAAGTAAAAAAGAGTTCATGAGGTGAAAGAGTTAATCATGAAAATGATTCTGAGTGTTAATAAAGGATAAATGCAAACTATAATGAAGTCTAACCCTAATCCTTTGCCATGTTTAAAAAAGAAATCATCCAAATTGATAAATTACTGATTTAACAATATGAGTAAAGAAGGGCTTTACATATTCATAATTTCATTTATCTTTAAAAGTATATATGTGTGTACACTATAATCCATTAAAATATACTAAATATCATCATTTTTTTTACCAAGGAGAAGATTTATACTAAGAATCATAGGTTCTTACCATGGGGAGATGCTATATAATGAATGAGAAATCTGAAGTATACATCATTGATAAGAAAATTCAGCTTATTACTTTTAACCATAGTCTATGTGGTTAAAATAAAATAAATTAACCACAAACACTTCACAGTAATTAGTCACCATATATAATAAGGTATTATAAGCATAAATGTTCTAATATACACCATTTTCAAACATTTTAAGCATAAATGTTTGTGAGCATCATGATTTAGTGTTCACAAATATTGAACTAATGAATTAAAAATATAATGTGCTTTAATATGATTTGTGTCCAGGTGTATTCCTGGTAAGAACTGTCAATAAGAGGTGCAGCAACTTTCTTAATTCCAAGACTGAACATTCCTCATTATGTTTTTTCAGTCTTAGGCTGCACACAATTTCATTAAAAAGATCTCTAAAGTGGCAGTGCAATCTGAAAACTTCCTGATTTATTGTGACTATAATAAAGATGCTTCACTTCCTTCCCAAAGTATTAATATTTTAACTTATATGTTAGGATACTGCACCTAAGTAAAATACCATTTGACGTGCAAAAGAAAAGTGGCAGGATCCAGACCTGGCACTGTGATATAAACAACTCCACCCTGACCAAAAGGAGGAAAAGAAATGTAATTAATAAAGTACCAGTGGCAGAGAGAGTTCAAATAGAGTCAAGAGGCTACTCTGGAAGTTGCTCTTATGCAAGCTTCAGTTAGAACTTGATACCTATCATAACATGTGAAGTCCCAACCAGGACCATTCTAGTCAATCCTAAAGAACACCTAGGGCAATACATAAGATTCCACAAGTGTTCCATACCTTAGAGTAACTTTCCAGGAACCTATAACCTCCAGATGAGTCCCTGGTCCAGATAAGTCCTGAAAACTAGTCCAACCTCTCCAGAACATCAGATAGTTCCATCTCCCTACCCCATATTAGTGACAGACCCTTTCAATATGAGAAATTTAGAATTGCCATAGCCCAAACACCCCTAAAGCAAGGGATGGAAAGATCAAAGGTAATAGTGGAGTTATACCGAGAAGATAGAATTTAACAAGTGAATATGAATGCTGAATCATTAAGTTGATATCTCTTTTAGTCTCCAGTATTTTAGAGCAGCTAGAAGTGAAAACCTAAAATTGTGAAATTGTAACCCATATCAAACTTTGAAATATGTTCTACAACTAATTGTGGTGTTGTGCTTGGAATTTTATAGCTTTTTTGTATATATGTTATTTTTCACAAAAAAAGAAGGAAAAAAGGTCAATTGTGATGATAAAAAAATATTTAAGCCCTCTATCCTCCTATATTCTGGATCAGCTAGAAGGGAAAATATGAGGATTGTATGGTTGCCCATGACAAACTCTGGGACCTGCCCTGTAACTACTTGTTGAAGAGTGCTTTGAAAATTATTGCTTTTTTATTTACTTGCTTTGTATATGTGTTATACTATACAATAAAAAAAGGAAAAAAAAAACATGATCGAAGAGTTATACAGAGAAGCTTGGGTTTAACAAATGAAATATGTGTGCTAAATCAATATATTGATATATCTTTTAGTCTCCAGTACCTTAGAACAGCTAAAAATAAAAACTTAAAATTGTGGAATTGTAATCCATACCAGACTCTGAAATCTGTTCTACAACCAATTGTTGCAATGTACTCTGAAATTTATTGCTTTTCTGTATATATGTTATTTTTCACAAAAAGAAGAGGGAAGAAAGAGTATAATATAGAAGATAGGATTTAACAAATGAATATGACTGCTGAATCAATATATCAATATTTCTGTGGGTCTCCAGTGTCTTGGAGCAGCTAAATGAAAAATTGTGGAAACATAACCCATACCAAACTTTTAAATCTGTTGTATAATTACTTGTTAAAATGTACTTCTTGAAATTTATTGCTTTTTTGTATATATTTTTAACAATAAAAAAAGTTTAAAAAGGTAATTAACAGGTTATACTATTTTTCTGGTTAGTTTAAGTGAAAAAATGGAATAAAGGTAAAAGAAAAACAAATAAAAAGAAGCATAGCATCCATCCTTTTCCAATTACATTTGGTTTAGTGATGTTTGGTGTTTGGTGATGGTCTTTGAATTTCTCATGGTAATTGGAGTTTCATCACCACTTTTCCCTGTAGACCCAGCCTGCATTCATAAATTAGCAGTTTCTTGGTTGTAAATCACTTAGAAAAAAACTGTTTGGTACAGTGGGGAAAATAAATGTCTTGGTCTTAGCTTCACATAGATTCAGCCAAATCATTTGATATCTTACTGCTTTAGCATCTCCTTAACATTTCTTCTTATATAGAAAAGAAATGTAATAATCTGATTATCTCCAAGGGATGTCTGGGTATCAAAGAAAATATTAGAGCAAAATGTGTCCTGGAGAAAAATGAAAACACTATGCAAGTCTAAAGAATAACTGCTGAAATTTAAATTGACATTGGACATATGATGTTTTATATGAAAGTATTTGCTAATTCATTCTGCAATATATTTTTCAATAGAAAAGGATAATTCCAAAAGGTTCTATTTCTTCTTGATCATGGATATTGGCCTTGTCTTGGGAGTCAGAAGAAGAACAATAAATTATTTATTTTTCACCATAACCATTATTTTCCCATCTTATCAGAATCATCAGGGATCCAGTACATCACACACTGCTCCAAATTAGGCAAATTGAAATCTTGGACAGTTTTAATAATTTTAAGGCAATCATTGCATTGGGGAAATAAATGGTCTTCCTTTCCTTTTTTTTTTCCAGTATGAAGGACATTGTTTTAATATTTGAAATAATAGAAACTGTGTAATATACAAAGCAAATGGTTGCACAGTGTAATTGGTAATCTTTGTTGCATTCTTTCCCCCTATTTACATGAAACCCAAAATACAATGTTTGATTTTCACTGTCTGGCTCACTATTACCATTTAGCAAGGTTTATGAAAGTTTCTAAAAATAATTAAGTGAATTTTCTTCAAAAACAGAATTTTGGTTGATAAGACTATTTTATATCACACAATCACTACAACTACTAATTTGTTAACTATATCAAAACTTGGCACATTATATTTTCTGAATATATCATTATACAATACAATTATACAATAAAGATGTGATGAGAAAACATTAGCACATTTTCTTAAAGCAATCTTAAAGATCTAAATTACTATTTTAGACTATGATGTACTCTCACAGGTAGAGGACCCAAATATTTTTTGCGAATTGCAAAAGGCTGATTTAAAATACCAGTCTCTCAATAATCATATCATTTTACTTTGGGATTGGAATGTTTTTAAACAAAAATATAATCCCACTCTTTTCAGAAAGAAAATACAGCTTTTCTTTGATAATACAGAAAGATATACATAATTCCTCTGGTAACTGCCAAGTTAACTAAAAAAAAACTTTTTTGTTCTGGCAATTGATTTTTTTATTGATATCAGCTAAGGTCTAATTTCCTTTGGCAAACCACTCATTTTCTTTTTGTGGTTTCAGCTGAAGTCTTTGAATGAGAATCTGAAAATAAATCTACTTCTGGATTATCTGATGGCTGATTATAAATAGTTAGTCTTAGTGAATTTCTGTGAGTCCCATCTTTCAGTGAGAAATTATCAGGATGTTTTCCACCAATCTTGATATTAGTGTCTGCTTCTTCCTTGCTTCTCTTGGAAGTTAAAAAGCTCTCCTTGGAATCAGGGAAACTTCTCTTTTTGTTGGAATCACATGAAGGCTGGGATAACAGTCTGCTATCTTTTTCCAGGATCTCAATTACCATGTGGATAAGGTATGTGTCAATGTTTGCAGGAAACAACATTCTAATTTATTTAATTTTATTCATATCTTGGAGAGCCTTCTGCATCACATGCAACAGCACTGGTCACAGAGGCCAAGGAACTCAGAGGCAGAAGGCTGGAGCCTGGTGCAGAGGTGTGGAGGCAAGGAGCCTGCTCCACACCTCAAGTGCAGCCCAACCCATCTCTCCTGCACCCTTCCCAAGTACTATCTCCCCCTCCCTGTTTCCTGCATGTTCTTGCCAGTGCATAAATGCTGTGGGCACTAACCTCCATACCTAGGCTACCCTTTCCTTCACTTTTAATACAATATAGTATTAGCTAAATAACTTGTATGACATACCAGTTTGGCAGTGTCTTTTAAACAAATAGGAAAATAATAAATTATATTGAATAAGGAAGGTGCATTTGTATTTGTACTTATACATAATAGATCTGAAACAAGTGTAAAAGATGATTTGTTCATAGTGCTATTGAGCAACAGGCTTCACAATTTTCATTTATGTGTTGATGTAGGATATTGATGAAGAAAGAAATGGAAACTTTAAAGTAAAAACCAAGAGATTTTCGCTGTGAATCTCATCATTTTTAGTTTCAGGTGCCTTGATATATATATAGAGAAGGTGTATTCTAAGCTATCAGATGATGAGAAAATTGATATGATTGTTGAAACTTGATGTTTAGGAATGTGAAAATAATTTAGGATTAAAAGTATCAAAGGAAAGTGCATGCAGTGGTAGCTTCTTTCTGGCATTGTAGGGCATAAAATCCTATAAGTACTTGACAAAAGTATAGAAATGGCAGTAGAAAAAAGCACCATAAGGATGCAAAAAATTCTAATAGAATTTGAATATTGCTCTCAACAAGGAAGATAGAAGTATTTTTGAAAATGCAAGGAGAGTGAAGGAGGGTCAATAAAACATTGGAAGGAGAAATATGAATTTTCTAAATAAAGTTAATCAATTCATTTAAAAGGAATGACTTTTTAGAGAATCTGTTCTTTTTTTTTATAGTTTCATTCACATGCCCTACCATCCACCCTAAGTAAACAATCAATGGCTCTTGGCGTATATTCATAGTTATGCATTCATCACCACAGTCAATCTGGGAACATTTTCATTGCTTCCACAAAAAATCCCATACCCCTTATGTCCCCCTACTATTGACATTTAGCTTCAGTATAGTGTCTTTGTTATAATTAATGAAAGAATACTACAATGTTACTGTTAACTATAGATCTTAGTTTCTGCTAATTGTATTTTTCCCATATGCCTCCCTATTATTAACACCTTGTGATAATGATGATGTTTGATCTAGTTCATGTAAAAACTTTCTCATATTTGTACAATTAACCACCATCATCATCCAGTCTAGGCTTTGCTAAGTTATACAGCCTCAGTTTCTACCTTCTAGCTTTCCTTTTGGTGACATATATGAACCCAGCCTTCCTTTTTCAATCATACTCACACTCAACTTTGTTAACTACACTTACATTATTTAGTTGCCATTGCACTGTAATGTGCTATCCATTCCTGAACCTTTACATTCAACCTTATTAAATGTTCTGTCTTCCTACACCATCAGGAGGCTTCTTTCTATCTCCTGATAGAATCTCTAACTTCTCTCTATCTCCTGATAACTTATGGTCTCAAATTTATCTCCTAGAGTTTATTATAGTTAGTTCATATTAATAAGACCACACAGTAGTTGTCCCTTTTTTCTGGCTTATTTCACTCAATATATAATGCCCTCAAGATTCAAATACATATATGCCCTCAAGATTCATACACATCATGGCATGCATCATGAAGGAGATGTATTCTTGTCACAAATGGCAGGACAATATTGGTCAAACAAGTGTTGTTTGTTTAATTGTTTAAAATTAGTGCATTGAGGTGATGTAATCAATATGGCAACATAAAGCATCCCACGGAAAAGTTTTCCCTCAGAATCAACTAATAAGGGGACAAATTTTACTAAGAAATTTGGAGCATGATAGAGATTGGAAAATGACTACACAAAGGCTGCATCAAATGAAAAATAGAATAATCTATTAGAGCAGGTAAGAAATTTCCATTCCAGGCCTGGTAGTCTGTACCCCATCCTCTCACTTGGTCTGGCACAGTTTCAGAGCTGTGCAGAGTGACAGAGCCAATGTCCCACCCACCATGGACACAAACTATATAGATATTCACAAAAGCATGCTAGAAGTCCATATATATCAGGCACAAAGACTCTCATCCACAGAGACCTAGGGCAGAACACAAGCTGTTAAGTCATGCTGTATACCAATGTATCCCCAGGATGACAGAGAGAGAGAGAGAGAGAGAGAGAGAGAGAGAGAGAGATTGAAGGAGAACTGTAGGAAAGAGATGCACTTACTAAAACCAATTTCTGTTAGCTGAATCAACTAAATGCAAATTCTGGAGTAACCAATCTTTTCTGGATTGATGCTGCTTCCCTCTGTGGGATGGGATACCAGAACAAGGCAGTAAAGTTGTAAGACAGGGAGGACCCCAGAACTGAAAAGTGTAAATAAAGGGGGGACAGTACATGAGGGGAATAATTTTAAAAATTGAAGGGGCTGGCAAGAAAATTCTGCACAAAAACTAATAAAACAGATCAAAATTCACAGAGAAGGAACAGAAGAAAAGACGATTTCTCCTGGAGGTGAAGCAATTGCACAAAATACACAATTTAAAAAATTGTACCACATATCCAGGGCAGGATTCAGGTGGAGAATAGCTAAGAAAATCTGAACAGTTAATCATGGAAAACACTAAAGATCCAGAGTAAGGTGGTCCAGGTGTCAAAGAAGAGCCTTAACACAAAGCCAATCAACAATAAAACCCTATACCAGAGAGAAACTGACTTTGAGAGTTAACACGTCAAAATAATCAGATGCTCAGATAGCAACAAAAAAATTACAAGCCATGCTAAGAAACAGAAAGATATGGCACAGTTAAGGGAACAAATTAAACCCTCATAGGAGACAAAGAATTTGAAAAAACTAACAAAAGAAATTCAAACAAATTTACTAAATCAATTCAAGGAGATGAAGGAAAATATGGATGAAGAGCTAAACGATATTAAGAAGACAATGTGTGAGCATAAAGAATTTTGATTTATATAAAGGAACAACAGAATTTATGGGGATAAGAAGCACAATAATAGGATTAAAAATACACTAGAAGCATACAACAGGAGATTTAAACAGATAGAGGAAAGAATTAGTGAACTAGAAGACAGAAAAAATCACACTGTAAGAAGAACAGAGAAAAGAATAGAAAAAAATAGCAGTGTCTAAGGGATTTGAGTGTCAACATAAAGCACTTAAATATACACATTGAGGAGTCCTAAAAGAGAAGGGAAAGGGGGCAGAAAGAATACTTGAAGAAATATTTGTCCAAAATTTCCCAATTGTTATTAAAGAAGTGCAACATACTCCAAAAAGAATAAATCTTAACAAATCTACTCCATGACACAGACTAGTCAGGATGTCAAATGCCAAAGATAAAGGGAGAATTTTGGAAGTAAAACGAAATAAGTTACTTGTCACATTCAATCAATCTGCAATAAGACTAAGTGATGATTTCTCATCAGAAACTATGGAGGTGAGAAAGCAGTGATATGGTATATTAAAGGACTGAAAAAAAATGACCAGTTCCAAATTCTTTATCTGGCTAAACTGTCCTTCAAAATGAAGGAGAGTTTAAAATATTCACAAATAAAAAGAAGTTGAAGGAGTTCACCGACAAAAGACCTGTTGTACAATAATTACTAAAGAAAGCTCTGCAGGATGAAAGGAAAAGACAGAAAAGAATGGCTTGGAGTAGTATGAAGAAATGAAAATCATCAGTAAGGTAACTAAAAGGATAAATGCAAAACTCAGTAGTACTGTATCCTTAAAATACAATTCTACTCATTAATTCCTAAAAGAGTCAGAATACAGCTGCACAACATAAAGGCATATTTCCTGACAATGGACATGCAAAAAGTGGCAAAGTGGGACACAACAGCATAAGAATGGGAATCAGAGGGATATGTGAGGAGAGAGCATGTACACTATTGAAGTTAAGTTGATATGTTTTCAAAATAGAGTGTTATAGATATATCTTGTGTAATATAAACCCCAGAGCAACAAAAAATAAAGTGTTTAAATATATGTACAGGAACAGAAATGACAAAGGGACCAGAGAGGAACATCATAAAAGATAAGATACACAGAAGAGGAGGCTACCATAAAGGAAAAGGGAGACCAAAAAATACATATATATATGACATACAAAAACCAAAGGACAACATGGCTGAAATAAGTACTGCTTTACAGTGATAACACTGAATATTAATAGAATAACCTCCCCAATCAAAAGGCACAGTTTGGCATGACCCATCTATATGTTGTTTACAAGTGAATCACCTTAGACTGAAAGATACAAATAGGTTGAACATGAAATGATAGAAAAAATATACTCTATGCAACAAGTAACCAAAACCATATGGAGCTAGCTATAACAGTATTGGATAAAACAGACTTTAAGACAAAAGCTGGCAAAGGTGGATATTATATATTAATAAAAGGGCCAATTCAACAAGAAGAAATGACAATAATAAATATTTATGCACCTAACATCAGTGCACCAAAATATACTAGGCCAACACAGGAAAAACTGAATGGAGAAAAAGACATTTCTACAATAATAGATGGAGACTTCAGTCCACCACTCTCACCAATAGAACATCTGGTAATAGAACAAAGAATCAATAAAGAAAATTGAACGTGAATAATATAATAAATGAACTAGGCATAACAGACAAATACTATGGAGGTGAGAAAGCAGAGGTATGTTATATTAAAGGACTGAAAAAAAAAATGACCAGTTCCAAATTCTTTATCTGGCTAAACTATCCTTCAAAATGAGGGAGAGTTTAAAATATTCACAAATAAAGAGAAGTTTTGGTCCCCAAAGCAGCAATATATATATTCATCTCAAGTGCACGTTTCATACTCCAAGATAGACCGTATATTTTGTCACAAAATAAGCCTCAATAAATTTATAAAGATTGGAATTAGACAAAACATCTTTCCTGACCATAATGGAATGAAGCTGGAAATAAAGAACAGGCAGACAACTGGAAAAATCAACAAATATATGGAAGTTATATAACACATTCTTAAATAGTTATGGGTCAAAGGAGATATTACAAGGGGAGTCAGTAAATATCTTGGGAAAATGAAGATGAGAATACAATATATCAAAACTTATGGGACACAGTGAAGGCAGGGCTGAGAGAGAAATTGTTAGCCCTAAATACTTACATTACAAAAGAAGAAAGAGCTAAGATCAAAGACCTAACCACACCTGGGTAAAGTAAAAAAAGAACAGCAAAGTAAACCCAAACAAAGCAGAAGAAAGGAAATAAGAAAGATTAGAGTAGAAAAATGAAATTGAGAAGAAAAATAGAGCCTAATAAAACCAATTGTTAGTTCTTTGAAAAGATCAATAAAATTGACACTTGGCTAGAATGACAAAGAAAAAAATAGGGAATATGTAAATCAATATATCAGAAATGAAGTGGCGACATTATTACTGACCCCACAGAAATAAAAAGGATCATAAGATGATACTATGAACAACTGTGTGTTCATAAATTTGACAACCTAGACAAAATGGACAGATTCCTAGAAACACAAGAAAAACTTATGCTTACTCTGAAGAAATTGAAGATCTCAACAGTCTATTTATAAGTAAAGAAGTGGGATTAGATAATGAAAACATCCAAATAAAGAAAATCCAGAGCCACTACTGGTGAGTTCTCCAAGCCATTTTCAGACGAATAAATGCCAAAGACGCTCAACACTTCCAAAAAATTGAAGAGAAGGGAACACTACCTAACTCATTCTATTAGCCACCATTATCTTAATACCAAAACGAGATGAAGATAATACAAGAAAAGAAAATTACAGATCAATTTCTTTTATCAATATAGATCCAAAAATCCACAAGAAAATACTTGTAAATTGAATTCAACAGCAGATTAAATAATTATACACTGTGATCAAATGTTTTTTTTATCCCAGGTATATAAAGATGGCTCAACATAATAAAATCAATTAATGTAATGCACCATGCTAACAAAGTAAAGGGAAAAACACATGATCATCTATATTGATGTAGAAAAGGGATTTGAAAAAAAAAATCCACCTTCCTTCTTTATTAAAAACAAAACAAAACTTCGAAAAGTCAGCACAGAGGAAAACTTCCTGTACATGATAAAGGGCACATATGAAAAATCACAGATAAAATCCTACACAATGGTGAAAAACTGAAAGCTTTTAAAAAAAACATTTGATCACAGTGTATAATGCAGTTGAATTAATTTTCATAAAATTTGTGTATTTGCGTCACTATCATCCAAGTAAAAAAGAACATTAATAGCATCACTCAAAAAAACTCTTGAGCTATGCAGAATTTTTATTTATTACAATGTAACTGTTTGAAAAATGCTAAAAAAAAGTTTATTTTACTCAGACAACAGTCTAGAAAGTCATTTTCCAAAACTCCCCCTGTAAGGATGCAATGGTAGTTCTGTGGTAGAATTCTCTTCTGCCATGTAGGAGACCCAGGTTCGATTCTCAGCCCATGCACTTCCTCAGAAAACAAACAAGTAAACAAACAAAACAAAACAAAAAACAATCAACAAATGGTGCTGCAATAATGGGATACTCACAGGGAAAAATAATGAAATGTGACCCCTGCCATACAGCATATAGAAAAAAATTTCCCCCTGTGCAGTCGTTAGGCAATGGATAAATTGAGAATGCTCTAGGAGATTGGTGACCCATATCAATATTCCATATCTCTCTCATGGCATCTTGCCAAAGTGTAGGAAACCTTGACAAATCTTTCGGAATGGAAAACTGACAGATTATCATAAACATTGCCTAATTTATGCAGAATTGATTCAGGTTATTTCTTTAAATATCAAACATCTGTCAACTGAATTGCACATATAATATTCAGAGTACAAAACTTTTGTTTTTGTTATTGTTTCCCTATATTTATTTTATATAAATAACTTCAAAAATATCTAAGGGCCAATTCAGAGGTTCAAGGATAAAGAAAACCAACAGAGGTACATTGTTTTGCCAATTTGATCCTGTGTGGCTTTGCTTAGTTTTCATTTGAAGAAATAATTTCATAGTTGTGCAGCCCTTCAAAAAGGAGATTATGCCTCTGGCTGTGGTTATGTGATAGAAACTCTGAATGTGGTTGGTTAGTGTTATCAAATACCTAGCATTTTTAAATGCCCTCATTAACTGAACATTTCAGACTCATCTAGATATTCAGAATTGTATAGACAGTCTTATAAGCGCCTATTAATTTTCTTCTTTTTCGTTTGAACCACTGCAAAGTGAAAAGAAGCTATGTGTGCATAAACAGTGGGTTTTTATGTATGTCTGTGTGTTTTAAGAATGGAGGCAGGTAAGAAAAGTGAATGGACATGAGAGAAGAAGGAAGGCTTGTGAAATGACGGAGGACACTACTTCAAACTGGGTGAAAATAAATATTTTGAACTGGTGCTTTCAAAATTCCTTTCAAGTTAGATTGGCAGCTATTCTCTTTTTCATTTTAGGACACTGAAACTCATTATCTCAGCTTTCCCAGGGAAGTTTGTGATTAAAATCCAACATAAGCTTCACAGATCCCCTGACTCCATCACTATGGCCTAGTTCTACCCTAAGATTATATATTGCAAAAACAATGGATGCACCTATTATTTTTGTTCATTGACCCTTCCTTGGGGACACTGACATGGTATTTTCAGAAAATTAAAATTCAACTTATTTTTAATGACTAGTTAAATGACATCTGAACAGTTAAAAGACTACTTTGGGATCAATTCTTAGTTTGCAAGTTTACTCCACTAGTTTTTTGTAACATTAGTATTGTGAAATATAACAAATATACAAAAAGCAATAAATTTCAAAGTACATTTTAACATATAGTTATAGAAAATATTTCAAATTTTGATATGGGTTACAGTTCCAAAATTTCAGGTTTTTGCTTCTAGCTCTCCAAAACATTAGAGACTAAAAAGAAATATCAATATCATGATTCAGTAGTCATACACCTTTGTTAAGCCCTCACTTCTGTATTATAACTCCTCCTTCTGCTTTGATCCTTCTCCAAATCTTTAGGGATATTTGGGTTATGCCCATTCTAATGTTTTCACATTGAAAAAGGGTGTAAAAAATAAGGGATGAGAGATGGACCTGGTTGATGTTTTTGGAGAGACTTGCCCCTCTAGATTTCAGTATTTATCTGGCCTCATCTCAAGGTTTTAGGTTTCTGAAAAGTAAACTTAGTACATGCAAATTTTATATGATCTTAATAGAGCCCTGGGTGTTCTTTAGTGTTAACAGGAATGATGTTGGTTGGGGTTTGGCAAACCATGGCAATTAGCAATATCTAGCTAAAGATATATAAGAGTGGCCTCCAGAATAGCCTCTTGACTCTATTTGAACTCTTTTAGCCACTGGTGCCTTATTTTGTTATGTTTCTTTTCCCCCTTTTGGGCAGGATGGCATTGTCAATCTCATGGTGCCAGGGCCAGGCACATGTCTGGGTGTCATATCTTTAGTTGCCAAGGAGACTCACAGCACTGGATATCATGTCTCACATTGGGTGGGGGGAGGGTAATGATTTTTCTTGCAGAGTTGAGCTTAGAATGAGAAAGAGAGAGAGAGAGAGAGGCCACATCTGAGCAACAGAAGAAGTTCTTTGGAAGTAACTCTTAGCATAATTATAGGTAGGCTTAGATTCTTCTGTAGCCTCAAGATCAGGGGCTTGGTCTATTAAATTGGAGTCCCTAGTGTTTGAAAGAGTATCAGGGGTTTCCTAGGTGGGAAGATTAATAGTTCTATACTTTTTATCCAGTCCCTCAAGAGACTTTGCCAATACTTTTTAATTATCTGCCAAACATACTCTTGGATGTATCTGGGTGTTACATGAAACAATACAGAATTACAAGCCCTCATTCCCATTCTGGACTCCATGTACTTGAGTTGTTTAAATGAAGTATCCATACAGAATGAGTTAGACAATGTGTTACAGCAAACATAGGTTTTGGACAAAATAAGGCTCTCTTCCTTTGGTCTCATACACACTGCCATCCTTTACCCTTTATTCTGATTTACCTTAGTTGCAACCAGATTGACTTCATTCTTATCTCTAATTGAAGCCTGATCTCTTCCTTTAGTTTCTTTAACAGTTGTTGTATGTAGCAATGCAGATTTTCAGAGCTGCAGAACTCCAACTCTGAGTCTTAGGTGTCACACAGATACCAAAATTCCAAGGAAATACCAGGTTATACACATATGAAACAACATTTCAGAATCTAGAAATAACACCTAAAGCTCAGGAATCAATGTGACTGGTATGAAAGCTGAAAATCTAGGCCCCGATTTTCTTATAATTATTCTCTAAAAGAGACCATACAAGATTTGTCCTTTTGTCTCTTATTTTGCACAACATAATGCCCTCAAGGTTCATTCACTTCATTGCCTGCCTCACAACTTCATTCCTTCTGTAGCTGCACAATATTCCATTATATGTATATCCTTTCTACTTTTCAGTCATTGCAAATTTTGGCCACCTTCATTCATTAAACATTGTGGATAAAGTCCAAAATAAAGGTTCCATGTCTCACTCAATTTTAGACACTTTTCCTTGCTCCAAAGAGAAAAATAACAGATAAACATGCTGTTACCAAAGAGAAAATCCAAACTCCCCTTAATGTTAGTCCCTCCTCCTCAATTATTTACCCATGGTATTGCTGTGGTACAGGTGATGTCTTTCTGTTAAATATAGGCCATAGCATGCAATAGCAGTTTTCTCCCTAGAGCCCTCTATTGTTGACTCTGTACAAGAGTCATATCTTTGAAGTGGTTTGTGCAAAAAATTATATTTGTAATATTAATTGATGAGATATGTGCATCTATACAACTCCTTTTAATTGTAGTCATATTCAATATGGCAATATTACTTATAAACTCATCAATGAACTACCATCCCTTCTATATATTCCATTATATTTAAGTTCAACCTCAGTAAGTAACTGTTCACAGGCTTCTTTGTATTTCTAGTCTCCTATAATCTTCATTATAATACTTCAAGTTTAACTTTACCAGGGTTATATTAGTGAAATCATACAATAACCTTTTGTGTTTGGTTTATTTCACTTAGCATTATGTCTTCAATATTTATCCATATTGTTCTCTGCTTCAGGACCTCATTTTGTCTACTGCTACATAACATTCCATCATATGTACATACCACATTTTGTTTATCCACTTTCTTGTTGATGGTCACTTGAATTGTTTCCAGCTTTTGGCAAATATGAATAAGGCCACTATGAACATCGTTGTGCAACTGTCTGTGCATGTCACTGCAATTCAGCTCTTCTGGGTATATACTGAGTAGTAGTATTGCCAGGTCATAGGGCAACTTGATATTTAGTTTTTCTGAGGAACTACCAAACTGTCCTCCACAGCAGCTGTTACATTATACATTCCCAGCAGCAGTGAATAATTGTTCCAATTTCTTCACATCTTCTCCAACATTTATAGTTCCTTGTTTGTTTAATGGCAAGCATTCATATGGGTATGAGAAATCTCATAGTTTTTACTTTCATTTCCCTTATAGCCAATAAAGATTAAGATCTCTCTATGTGCTTTTTAGCCACATGTATTTGCTCTTTGAAAAGATGTTTATTCATATATTTTGCCCATTTTACAATTGTTTTGTTTGCTCTTTTTTCATTGAGCTGTATGATTTCTTTATATATACTGAATATGAAACCCTTATCTGATATGTGATTTCCAAATGTTTTCTCTCATTGAGTTGGCTGCCTCTTCACCTTTTTAATAAAGTCCCTTGAGGCACAGAAGAATTTGATTTTGATGAGTTCCCATTTATTTTTTTCTTTCATTGTTTGGTGCTTGGCATGTAAAGTTTAAGAAACTAATTCCTATTACAAGGTCTTGTAAATGTTTCCCTATATTTTCCTCTAAGAATTGTATGATATTGGCTCTTATATTTAGGTCTTTGATCCTCTTTGAGTTAATTTTCTATAAGACATAAGATAGGGGTCCTCTTCCATTCTTTTTGCTATTGATATCCAGTTCTCACATGCCCATTTATTGAAAAGACTATTTTGTACCAGTTCAGTGGATTTGGGGGCCTTGTCAAAGATAAACTGACCACATATTTGGTGGTCTATTTCCACACCCTCAATTTTATTCTATTGATCAACATTTCAATCTTTTTGCCATATCTTGCTCTTTTGGTCACTGTGGCTTGAAAATAAGCTTTAAAATCAGGAAGGGTTAGTCCTCCCACTCCATTCTTTTGTAGAATATTGTTGTCTATTCAAAGTCTTTTCCCTTCTAAATAAAATTGATAATTAGCTTTTCCAATTCTTCAAAGTAAGTTTTTGGAATCTCTATTGGTACTGCATTGAATCTTAGATCAATTTGGGTATAAATCATATCTTAATGACATTTAACATTTCTATCCATGAGCAAGGAATGCCTTTTCACCTATTTAGACATTTTTTTGTTGTTTTCTTTTAGCAATGTTTTGTGGTTTACTGTGTACAGGTCCTTTACATCCCTTGTTAAGTTTATTTTGAGATCCTTGATTCTTTCAGTTGCAATTTTGAATGGATTTTTTCCCCTAATTGTCTCCTCATTTAGGTCATTATTTGTGAATAGAAACGTTACTGATTTTTGCACATTAAGCTTGTATCCTGCCACTTTATTGAATTTCTTCATTAGCAGGTAGCTTTGCCATAGATTTTTCAGGATTTTATAAGTATAAGATCATGTCATCTGCAAATAATGAAAGTGTTACTGTTTCATTTCTGAATTGGATGCCTTTTATTTCTTTTTCTTGCCTCATTGCTCTAAGTAGAACTTCTAGCGCAATGTTGAATAATACTGGTGACAGTGGGGATCCTTGTCTCATTCCTGATCTTACAGGAAATGATTTTAATCTCTCACCATTAAGTATGATGCTGGCTGTGAAATTTTTTGTTCTAGTTTGCTAGCTGCCAGAATGCAATATACCAGGAGTGGAATGGCTTTTAACAAAGGGAATTTAATGAGTTGCTAGTTTATAGTTCTAAGGCCGAGAAAATGTCCCAATTAAAACAAGTCTATAGAAATGTCCAATCAAAGGCATCCAGGGAAAGATACCTTGGTTCAAGAAGGCCGATGAAGTTCAGGGTTTCTCTCTCAAGTGAGAAGGCACATGGTGAACACAGTCAGGGCTTCTTTCTCAGCTGGAAGAGCACATGGCAAACATGGCGTCATCTGCTAGCGTCTTCTCCTCACTTCCTGTTTCATGAAGCTCCCCGGGAGGCATTTTCCTTCTTCATCTCCAAAGGTTGCTGGCTCATGGACTCTCTGCATCTCATGGCTACATCGTTCTGCTCTCTCTGTATCTCCCTCTCCAAAATGTTTCCTCTTTTATAGGACTTCAGAAACTAATCAAGATCCACCCAAATGGGTGGAGACATGTCATCCCTTAATCCAGTTTAAC
>PVIY010044641.1:0-19609 GCA_004026745.1 Myrmecophaga tridactyla | reverse complement strand
GGGAGGCATTTTTCTTCTTCATCTCCAAAGGCTGCTGGCTGGTGGACTCTCTGCTTCATAGTGTTGCTCTCTCTGAATCTCTTTCTCCAAAATGTTTCCTCTTTTATAGGACTTCAGAAACTAATCAAGACCCGCTCAAATGGGTGGAGACATGTCATCCCCTAATCCAGTTTAACAACCATTCTTAACTAAATCACATCAACCAGGGAGATGATCCAATCACAGTTTCAAACATACAGCATTGAATAGAAATTATTCTACCTTTACAAAATGATATTTTGATTAAAACATGGCTTTTCTTAGGGGGCATACTTCTTTTCAAACCAGCACAGGGACCCCCAAGTCGATAGGCCAAGCCCCTGATCTTGAGGCTTAGTCTTGTAAAGCTTATTTCTGTAGCAGAGAAGCAAAGTTTATCTATAGTTATACCCGAGAGTTACTTCCAGAAAACCTCTTTTTTTGCTCAGATATGGCCTCTCTCTCTCTAAGCCCAGTTCTGCAAGTAAAATCACTACCCATCACCCCTCCCCTACATGGGACATGACTTCCAGGGGTGAAAGTCTCCCTGGCAACATGGCACATGACTGCCAGAGATGAGCCTTGATCCTGGTACCATGTGATCGACAAGCCTGCCTGACCAAAAAGGGGAAAAGAATTGTAATAAAATAAGGTATCAGTAACTAAGAGAGTTCAAATAAAGGAGAGGCTATTCTGGAGGCTACTCTTATGCAAGCTTCAGCTAGATATTGCTAATTACCAGGGTTTGCCAAACCCCAACCAAAACCATTCCTGTCAACCCTGAAGAATGCTTAGGAATTTATCTGAGATTCTATAAAAGTTTTGCCAAGCACTAAGATTACTTTCCAGAAACCTACAACCTCCAGATGGGTTTCTAGGCCAGATAAATCCTAAAATCCAGAGGAACCAGCCTCTTCAAGATGATCAACTAGTTCCATTCCCCTAGCCCATCTTACCAATACCCCTTTCTAACATGAAAGAGTTAGAATTGGCATAGCTCAAATACCACTTAAGATTGGGAGACGGATCAAAGGAGAAGGAAGAGTTGTAACAGAGAAGATAGGATTTAACAAATGAGTATGACTGCTGAATCATTTCACTGATATTTCTTTCACTCTCGAATGTCTTGAAGCAGCCAGAAGGAAAAACCTAAAATTGTGGAACTGTAGCCCACACCAAATTCTGAAATCTGTTCTATAACTACTTCTTAAAGTATTCTTTGAAATTTATTGCTTTGTAAATATATTTCACAATAAAAAATGCTATATAAAAAAAGAAAGAACAATAATAAAGAAACAAAGCCTTAAAAAAATAACATCTATACAAAAAAACACAATAAATTTCAAAGCGCGCCACAGCAGTTAGTTGTAGAACAAATTTCAGTTTGGTGTGGGTTACAGATCCACAATGTGAGTTTTTACTTCTAGCTGCTTTAAGACACTGGAAACTAAAAGAAATATCAATATAATGATTCAGCAGTCATACTCATTTATTAAATTCTGTCCTCTCTGTTATAACTCTACCTTCTCCTTTGATCTTTCTCCCTAACTTCAGGGGTATTAGGGCTATGCTTGGAAAGGGCTGTCAGTAATATGGGATAGGGGGATGGAACTAGTTGATGTTCTGGAGAGGCTGGTCCCTCTGGGTTTCAGGACTTACCTGGCCTAGGAACCCATCTGGAGGTTGTAGGTTTCTGGAAAGTAATCACAGGGTATGGGGCCTTTGCAGAATCTCAGATAGAGCCCTAGGTGTTCTTTAGGATTGGCAGGAATGGTTTTGGTTGGAGTTTGGCAAACCATGATAAGTAGCAATGCCTAACTGAATCTTGTGAAAGAGTGACCTCCAGAGTAGCCTCTCGACTCTATTTGAACTCTCTCAGCCATGGACACCTTATTTGTTAGACTTCTTTTACCCCTTTTTGTCAGGGTGGCGTTGTTGATCCCACGTGGCAAGACCAGGCTCATCCGTGGGAGTCATCTCCCATGTTACTACACACCCTTTTTTAACCACTGTCTGGGCACTGGGGACATGGACAAATAAAATGTGCTCCCTCTTCCTGGGGCTGGCTCACATCCCAGCACAGGAGCCCCACAGGCTGTCCCGAACTGTGCTCCCTCTGCCACGGGGCTCCCAGTGTCCCAGGAAGAAGGAGTAGCATGAGTGGGAAGGCAAGTGGCACATAACCGCCTGTCCCACAGGCAGCTCCACATGGCTGTAGAGAAGGGAGTGAGATGGGGGCAGCGAGACAGACAGCAGGCTGGGGAGGTGGGTAGGGGTCCTATTGGAGTAGGGAGGAGGCTTAGCTTTTACCCTAAGGAGTTTCAGCCATAATAAAGATTTTAAAGGACAATTTAGATTGCAGAAAGCGCTTTCTGGCTGCAGGGAGGGTGGACAAATGCAGGGGAGAGCCTTGGAGGTCAGCTCAGTGGTGGTGGCCTGGGTATGGGACCCGAGTGCCGAGGCCGACATCATCCCGGGTGCTGAGGCGACTCTCCTCCCTGCCCCGGCCACACACCTGCCAGGCAGACAGGGTGGGCTGTGCAACAGGGAGGCCCGCTGGGATGACAGCGACCTCTTCTCTGCCGCGGTCTCTTGCAGAGCCAGCCTCCCGAGCCTATGCCTCCCACCCAGCCCTCCCGGAGCGTCCCTGGGGCCCGGCCCAGCCCTGTCTGCTGGAGCCTGCCACACAGAACTGCTTTATTTAAGGCCATTTTGCGCGTATGGAAATAACTAGAGTCCTCTGTATTTAATTTGGCTCAGCCGGCAAGATTTTTGGCTCTGTGTTGTGTGTGTATTCTGAAAAACCTTTCTGTGCTAGCCCAGGGGTTTGGGAAGCTTCTGGACATCTTTATGCAGTGAAAACCAACAAGAACTGCTCTGCCTGGCTCAGGAGGGTCTTGCAGAGGGCAAGCTATAGGAAATGGTTAATAAAAAAACAAAACAAAAACAGAGGAGGGGAAGAAGGCGGTGCCATTCCCAGATAAGATCCCGACCACAGCAGCAATTTTATTATAAGCTTTGTGGCTCGGGACCAGATAAGCTGTGGATAGAGTGAAAGGAAACGGGTATTTGAAAGTATAAAGCTGTACATGGTCACAGGCAAGACGTTTCTGATTTCCAGAGCGGGAAGTGGCTAAGGCTTTGGGCTGGAACACACTTCTCCTTATCTCCTTTCTAGCCTCGATAAGCCCCGCAGAGAATGACGTTGACTCTTTCCTGGTTGATGCTGCTGTGCAGAAACCGCCCCCATACTTTTACGTGAGGGTGCACAATCGGCAAAACATGTACTGGCTTGATCCCACACCCTTACTGGGTAGGCAGGACAGAAGTGGTACCCATTGTAAAGATGAGACAGGGGGATTTGTGCAGGTCCCCTAGCCTGGCGGTGGGGAAGCAGGAGTTCCACCCGGGTCTCCTGGGCTTCATCCATCCCGAGCTTTCCCCACACTCCAAGTGGGTGCTTCTCACTCCAAACACGAATCACCATCCTCCAAGGGCAGAGGGGCTGCAAGGGTGGAAAGAGCTTGGGTTCAGGCTGCTCACGCCCCAGGATGTCCCCCCAGAGAATAAGTGCTGGTGTGGATGGTTCTGTAAAGGATGTATTGACTGAAACTCCGGGAGGAGGGCTTCTGGCCAATTGAGGCTTGGTGGTTACAGTAGCTGTTGGCTTGTGGATCCCGTTCAGAGTGATGGTATTACTTTGGTGGAGCCTGGTAAAAACTCAGCTCGCAGAAGGCACTGCGAAGCAGAGGGCCTCAGCATTCCCACCAGCTGGGCAGAGCCGAGGGAAGCCTGGCATCCTGGCTCTCAGGGCTTGGTGGGCTGTATCAGGTCCCTGGGAGTGATGGGGCCTGAGCTGCAGACCCTAGCTCTGCTCTTTGAGCCGGGTCTTGAATTTTGATCCTTCGCAGGCATTGCACAGATGTCCACCTCGGCTAGGAGAGTGCTGCAGATGTTACTTAGGCCCCACCGAGCAAGCCACGAGGACCTGGTTGTTCAGGGTCTGATGATTGGGAGCTCAGGACCTGTGGGCCCCTCACAGGGAGGAGTCACGGGGTGGGGTGGGTGCTGGGCCCGGCTCTCTGGAGGCTCCAGGCCTTCCTGCCAACTCTCCCGGGGGCAGGGACCATGGCCGCACCCTTGTCTTGGTCCTGGCCCAGATAGCATTAGGGAGAAGAAAGGGCTTTTTCACAGCCTCTCCATGCAAAGGGTGCCCACCCTGGCTCAAGCCATGGGATTGGCGTTAGGGAGCTGATTTTCCTTTTGTTGAGGCCCCTCCTTCCCCCGTTTGGTGCTCTGGTCCCCAGGAAGTAGAGTGAGATCCTGCTGGCAGATCGGGGAACTGCTCCAGGACCGAGTTGATGCCAGCCCATGAGTGGCACTTTGCCCAGCAGAGGCCCCAGCTGGGCTGGGCTGGGCTGCAGGGTTTCTAAGCGCCAGTCCCCCACCCTGAGCCACATGTCCCCCTCTGGGCTGGCTTTCAGCCCAAGGCAGAGCCCACATTTGCCAGCCTGTGGAGCAAGCCTCTTCACCCTGCTTCCTGCCTGGGGTCCCCCAGTGCCCAGCATAACAGGCCTCCCAGGATTGTGGGAGGTGGGCATGGAGGGAGAGGCTGTCCAAGGAGGGCTGAGTCCAGGGCGTCCCTGTGGGGCGGGGACCACATTCGGCCTCTGTTCCTTGGTAAGTCGAGGCCGGTGGAGGTTGGGGAAGGCAGGGGGTGGCGTGTGGGGCATTGGCAGTGTCATGGGTGCAGCACTCCACATGTTCATGAGCTAGAGAAACCCACCCGTTTGCACAGTCCTTCAGTATTTCCACAGCCAGCTGCACGGTGAGGGAGCAGGCACTGGACACAGGCACTCCCTTCCAAGCTGTGCCGTGTGTCCCAGAGAACACTCAGGATTCCCACCTGTAAGTGGAAGAGGAGAAAGCCCTGCTATAGGCTTGTTAGGTGGTTCAAAGGGGGTGACCTAGGTTCCAAGCAGTTAGAGCCAGAATGAGGATGGCACTGCCTGAAGGTTTTAGAGGAAAACCCCAGGTCCATGGGAGAAGACAGGAGCGGTGAGCCTCAGCTGATGGAGGGAGATACCTCCCCTGCCCACTCAGGCTTCCTTGGGTGTCCTTGTTCTCATCTCTGCAGTACGGGTGCTGTGTCTTTTTCCGCTTTGCTCATGCATTCCTTCAACTGACACCAGCTGCAACTGCAGTGCGTAAAGGCACGGCGGGCACATCTGCGAAGAGAGCAGGCAGACATCGCTGCCCTCCTGGAGCTGAGTTTCTGAAGGGGAGAGACAGATGTGTTTATAAGAAAAGGGGATGGGTGGGGACACAATAAATTCAGATGCTGTGACATGCTATGAAGAAATCTAAGAGTGTGACGAGTGATGGTCCAGTTCACTCTCTCTCCTTCCCTCCTGCTGGGGTGACCCCAGGGAATGGTGGGTTTCCCCACATCTGCCAGCTGTGCGAGGCCCTGTGCTGGCCCCAGGTTCCACGAGAGGCTCACCAACCTCTGCACCAACTGCCGTGTTCTTGAGTTCTTTCCAGGGTCTTAGAGCTGCCCTCTGACTCCTGCCCATCTCCCAGAGCCTGAATTCCCATCCCCAAACCCGCTTCCAGTCCTCAGGGCGCAATGGGAGTGATGCACCAGCAGGGTGGTGGGAAGACTGGACTGACATTCCTGCTGACGGACAGACAGACAGAGGCTCTTTTATGTTTGGGCATGCAGCCTGGGCCCTGGAGGCTGCAGCCACTACCTCCCCAGAGCCAGAAAGACAACCTCTGAAAACACGTTGTTGATAGGATGAAGGCAAGCGAGGGGAGCAGGGGACATGGCCCAGGGATACTTTCCCTGTCTTCCTCTGGTTGTGCACTGATGACAGCAAGCCCTGTCCCCAGGGGCCGGCCCCAGCCCCTCCTGAAGTGACCTGCCTCTGCAGGCGTGGTCATGCTGAGCCTCCCCATGAGGCAACCTCGCCCCCTGTGCAGGCAGGAAACCGAGTCAGGGGGCTTCTAGCACAGGCTACTGCTGTCAGCGCTGTGACAGCAGAGCTGTGCAGTCCAGGGGGCTCCTGCCATGGGACCTCCCGGAAGGAAGCATTTAACTGATCTGCTGGAGTGGCCCACTGAGACCCTCAGCCCCCAGCTGTGTCGCGGTCTCCTCACACCACAGCCCATCCCACCAGCAGCAGCTGGCAAAACGGGCAGAGGCTGGATGTTGGTTCAGTAAGCAAAGCTCTAAAAATAGCTGCCTGCTTTGAAAAGTTCATTGTTCAGAGTTCTATATTTTCATACGTATATAAAAGCCATGTTTGAGGGCCTGGGTGCCGGGTGATTAGAGAAAATGCTGCACTCTGCAGGGCAGAGCTGGGACAGACCTTACCTGAGGTCGGGGGCAAGGTCAGCAGGGCAGGTCTCAGCCCTGTGGCCCTCCCAGCAGGAGGTAAGGGGTGGGGGAAGACAGTCAGATGGGGCGTGGTCAGCCACTGATGTCCAAGGGAGGGGCTGTCCCAGTCTCTGGGAACACATTTGCAAGGCGCAGAGGCGAGAAGGCTTGGAGATGGCCCAGGGGCCGGGTTCTGGAACTGGGCACAGGGTTGATAGGAAACTTCCATTTCCTCCTGGTTTGCCCCTTGGACCTTGGGCCCCTGCAGTTGGCCCTTGTCTGAGCCTCAGGTGGCCAGGAGGGTCTGATGCCCTTGGAGCATACTGACCCCCTGCCCTGCCCCTCAGAGAAAGTAGGGCCCCAGAGCACGCCCTTATGAGGCTACTTCCTCACCCCCAGCTGAGCTGCAGTGGCCCCCCCTCGTGCCCAGAGCTGGCCCTAGTTGTCACCTCCCCGCCCCACCCCATACCCCGGGTCCCTGGTCCATCATTTGTTCCTCCCTCCTCTCCTGGCACCATTTGAATGTGCTCAGATCTCTTCCAGCTATAAAGCCACAGGCCTTTCCTGATCCTCTCCAGCTACCTTCAGTACCCGCCCCCCCTCAGGTTCCTTGAAGGCTATCTTCATCATTCCGTGGGCCTCCCCTGCACCCCTCACCCCACCTGGTTTCTGCTTCTGTGACCCTGGCACTGCCTTGGCCATCCTAGATCTGTTGGCAATGCCCAGCCCCGATCACTGGATCTCCTGGGACTCCACACCTGGCTTTCCTTTCTGATTCTCCCACATTGTCTTGCCATTCCAGCTTGTCACTGCCCCTCTCATCTGTCCACTGTCATTGCCCCATGCAAGCCTCGTCATCTCACCTCAGTCACTGCACGGCCTCCCAGCCACTCTCTGTCCCCACCATCCTTCTTTTCCTGACCACACTCTGCTGTGCAGCTGAGTTCCCTCTCCAAACTGCCAGGCCCAGCCCTTCCCACCTGTTTGCTCCCTGGACCTTTCCTCGGCTTTGTCCCAACCTTAGGGTCAAACACAGCCTCCTTGACAAGCCTGTCACCCCGGTCCTGTATTCTGGTCCTTCCCTTCCCCGTTCTCCCTTCCCCAGTACGTTTCCACCAGGTGGGCCAACTCAATGGACTCCCCACCTCCCTTCAACTCAGGCTTGCAAAATGAGGGGTGGACACCCCGGCACCCTCACCTGCCTAGCAGCTGCCCCTCCCCTAATCTTGGCTCAGAGTGTGGCTTCTAGAAAGCACCTGTTTCAGTTTGCTAAAGCTGCGGGAATGCAATATACCAGAAATAGGTTGGCTTTTATAATGGAGATTTATTAGTTTACAGATTTATAGTTTTAAGGCCATGAAAATGTCTCAGTTAAGACAGCAACAGGATGAGTCCTTGCTTGCTGTCTCTAGAAGCTCTCTTTGGGTATTTCCCTCTTTAATCTTTTCATAAAGGACTCCAGTAAAGGATTAAGACCCACCTCGGATGGGCTGGGTCACATCTCAATTGAAACAATCCAGTCAAAAGGTCCCACCCACAATAGCTCTGCAACCACAGGGATGGAGTAAAAGAACATGGTCTTTTCTGGGATACATACAGCTGCTCACCAGCACACTGTCCCTGGCCTCTGGCACCAGGCCGTGGAGCTCTCTGCTCTGAGTCCACCGTGGCCAGTGCAGAATTATCGTTCTTAGCCCGAGCTGATGTAATGGTTCAACTCCTTGCCTCTCCTGTGTCCTAAGAACCCTGCAGGGATGGGAACCGTGTCGGTCAGGCTCACTCCAGGTCCCCTAGCACAGCCCTTTCCCATCACACCATAGGCATTCAGTCCCTGCTCACTGAATGGATAGGGATGTTGGGGGGAGGGTCTCGGGAGAGGACACACCATCCCCAGGTGTGGCTTGTTTCATACCTGCCTTGAACTCCCACTGCAGCCTGGCTGCCCCTGTCCGTGCTTTTGCTGAGCAAGACTTTTCAGAGTGACTCAAATGAGTAAGAATCTCCAGAGTGGTTGAAAACAGTGAAGCTTTTTAAATCACCTTCCTTCTTTTTAACTCAATGGTGAGTGTTCTCGTTCTTTATATTTTCCAACCTAAATCAGGCTCATCCCTGTAGGACATCCACCCTTGGATTGAGGTCACGGTGCTGGACGGGAGGCTCCTGTTGGGGCAGGTGGAGCTGGGATGGGCTGCCATTCTGGCCTGGGGAACCAGGGGTCATGCACCTGCCCAGGAGGGCACTGAGCTCTTGGACCCACCTGTGTCCAGGCCAAGGCATCTGGAGGCTCTCCAGGCATCTGGAGGAGCAGAAAAGTTGAGGACGGGGTTATCTTTGGGGCAATTAATCTGTACACTGCCCCAGGCTCCTTCCTCCTCACAGCAGCTTGCCAGCTCAGAATGAATTTTGGGCCATTTGATTGATGGAAACCGAGGTGGTCCCTAGTCCAACGTCCACAGCGAGTGGCAGAGCCAGGATTCAAATCCATGGCAACAGCTCTGGGCTTTGGCCGTGCATGAAGCTGACCCAGGAGTCCGGCCCTCACGGCTGGCTCGGTGCTGATAATGCCAGGCAGCCACATGCAATCTTCTGGCTTAGATTTTCTGAGAGAGTCCAGAAATCTGGATTTATAGTGAAGATTTCTATTAACTAGTTGTAAATTTAAAAAGTGAAAGAGGAGGGCATCCATCCACCAAACGGAGGCATGTGGGGGTACTTGGGGCTCAGACCCTAGTGTGCACCTTTGCTGTGGGGGTGTCTGGAGGCAGGTTGTGTGGGGGCCGTGGGAAGAGAGGGGCCCTGGACTCTGTTTCATCTGCAGGTGACCTCCGTTTCCCCATCGGTCCAGTGGAGGGGCTTGGGAAACAAGTGGCCACCTGTGCAGTCACCTGAGACTCTTAGAAGCAGAGTTTCGGGGGCCCCACCTCTGACTCAGAGGAAGAGGCCCTTTTAGTCTCCCCAGATAAGTCCAGGGAGCGACCCAGAGTTTGGGACCCACAGGGCACCCTGAATGTCTTTGGGTTCTGTCACCCAGCTACCACCCTCCCGAGAGTGGGGACACCAGTGCCCCAGAGGGTGGTAAGGCTTCCAGCTTTCCTGTTTTAGAAACCCATTCCTGGACAATTCTTAGTTATATTCATGTGGAATTTCTGCACTGAAATGTTCACTTTGAGCGCATTTCGAGTGTCTGGCCTGCTCTCTTGCCATACCCTACCTGGGTCTGAAATCCCCTCCTCACCCCCCCAAAGCTCAGTGATGGTCGGGGGGCATTGTGACCATCTTGTGTGAGTTGGGGCCTGGCCCAGGGGTCCTGCTCCCACAGGCTTACTGTTCTAGTTTGCTAGCTGCCAGAATGCAACACACCACAGACGTTTTGGCTTTCAATAAAAGAGGATTTATTTAGTTAACTATAGTTCTTCAGAGGAAAGGCAGCTAACTTTCATCTGAGGTTCTTTCTTACGTGGGAAGGCACAGGGTGATCTCTGCTGGCCTTCTCTCCAGGCCTCTGGGTTCCAACATCTTTCCCCGGGGTGATTCCTTTCTGCATATCCAAAGGCCTGGGCTGAGCTGCAAGTGCTGAGATGAGGTTATGCTGAGCTGCTTGGGCTGTGTTGCATTGAGATCTCTCATTTAAGCACCAGCCAATTAAATCAAACGTCATTCATTGCAGCGGGCATGCCTCCTAGCCGACTGCAGATGTAATCAGCAACAGATGAGGTTCACATGCCATTGGCTCATGTCCGCAGCAGTATAACTAGGCACCTTCACCTGGCCAAGCTGACACCTGAATCTAACTACCACACTTACACTCCACGTGGGAGACAGAGCAGCCTTCGGATTCCGGATTTAAGGGACCAGAGGCCTCCCCGGCTGGATAGGAGCAGCTCAGCCTGTGCTCAGAGCGTGCCCAATCCGACCGTTACATGCCCCCAGATAGTCGGGGGGTGCCCCAGATGCTGGAGTGGGGTGGAGAAGGGAGTCCCCGGGGAGGGGGTGGGATGAAAAGCAGGGGCAGGGCAGCCCTACAGAGCCTTCCGTGGCCTTCAAGCAAAGCCAGGAGGAGGCGAGGAGCACTCTGTGAGGAGTCTCTGCAAGAGCAGGGCGGGCCTGAGGCAGGCGGGGTGAGAACCTGAGGCCAAAGGCTGGCGGGAGGAAGGCCGGAGCCGGAGGAGTCTCTCGGGCCACCGTGAGGGCTCTGGCTCTAAGACTGAGCTCTGTGGGAGCCACGGAGGGTGTTGGAGCAGAGGAGGGACATGGTTGGGGTTGTGTTTTAACAGGATCCTGGCTGCCGCTTGAAAAATGAGGGAAGGCACCAGGGTGGGCGACTCAGATGAGGCTGGGGGCAGTGTGTGGGGTGAGGGGTCCGAGGCCGGCTGTGCTTTGGGGCTGGAGCAGCTTGATTTGCTGACAGATTGCAAGTAGGATGTGAGGAAGAGGCTGCCAAGAGTAACTGCTTATTGGCCCGCGTTGCAGGCCGGCTGGCCGGCGCTGCTCTGAGCCGAGGAGGCGGGTGGGGGGAAGGCTGCAGCGAGGGGAGCCCCAGAGCTGGGCTTCGATGTGCCTCCTGGTCGCTGGAGGGTAGCTGTCGGGAGGGCAGCTGGGTATTGGGTTGATTTAGTTCCTTTTTGGTAAGAGCAGAAGCCCTCCTGACTCGCCCCGGCCACAAGCCCTGTCGGGGGGACCTACAGACCATCTGGAAACCTCCTTGCACCCCTTGCTTTGGATTCGGTGCTCCTGGCTAGCCAGCTGTAAGTCATCCTATGTTTTAGGGTGAACGTCAAAGCATGTCGTTGCCTCATGGTGACCCTGAATCTTTTCTCCACCTTCCCCCTGCCCCTCAGCTCAGGGCCATGGTGAGGGTGCTCTGAGCGCAGGGCTCAGCTCTGCTCGCTTTCTCCAGATTCCGCCCGGGCCCTGCAGGCTGGGAGCAGCCTCCTTTGGGAACCTCCCCTCCTCGGCCTCTTACAGCCTAGCTGGTCACAGGGGAGACAGCCAGCATTGCTGTGCCTCCATCCAGGGGGGCCCACCTGCCTCTCTCTGGGAGGGAGAGAGCTGGGGGTGTCCTCAGGGCCCATAAATCCCTTGGGTCACCAGCCAAGCCACCTGTCCTCTCCAAGGACCATCCATCTGCTGGTGATCCAGGCTCTGGGCTGTAGGCATCTGTGGGGTCCTGCTGCCCTGAGCCCAGACAGGGGGCCCCTGCCATCCTCCCCAGTGCCCCTGGGAAAACCAGCCCTGACCCTTCCTGTGGGTGCGCCACGTCCCTTCACACCCCCACTCTGCCCTTGAAACCCACCAGTGCTTGTCCCCGAACTCTGCTTCCTGGGGTCAGGCCGTGCAGAAACTTTTCCACACACCTTGTAGATCCTAACAGAGTGGGGAGGGCTGGGGGAACGTCTGGCTCTGCCTTGAGCTCTGCGATCTTGGGTAAGCTACCTTTCTGAGCCTCCATTTTCTCCTCCGCAGAGCGGGAAGGGCGTTCCTTTCCAGGGGAATTATGGCAGGGATTGCACGCAGGTGCTGAGCTGGCACCAGGGCCCCCGGATGGCAGCGTGTGTGGCATGGCCCACCACCAAGCTGCAACAACTCCTTGCGAACAATTGTGCAGTCCCTGCTTGAACGCCTGCACTGCCCTGGGCAGCCAGTTCCCACATAATTCTCACCTTAAAACCTTTTTCCTCCCTGAAGTACCACATACCCCTTCGCCCTGCGTCTGGTACCCCAGGTCCCCCTGCTCCCTCGGCCCCAAGACAACCCTGCAGAGGCACAGAGTAGCAGCTCCACAGCTGCCGTTCCAGGGCTTGGGCCAATCTGCTCTGTCTTGGAGGACACAGTCTCCAGGTCTTCCCTACCCTCTCCTCCTCCGCAGACCCTGACCTGGTCTGTCCCTGTCCCTCCCCTTGGCTGGGACCTAGGATTTGGAGCAGGCAAGACCGTGCCCTTCTCCATTCTGGGTGGTGCACCTCAGTTAATGTGGCCTCGGCAACAAAGAGCCACAGCCCCACGAGGATGCTACTGGGAATTAGGTGTCCCTACCCCTGGAAATTAGAAACCTTGAAAGAAAGTAGAGCATGGGGAGGTCCCAGAGCCTGAAGCCATGAGGGGCATACATATTGCAGGGGACGTTGTTTGGTTCAGGTCTGTGCAGACTGGCGGGAGGCTGAGCTGAGGCTCCTGGCGTGGACACGTCACTGCAGGCAGGCTTTCAGACCATTCGGCTTCCTCCAGCCGCGGCCCTGCCCGCTGTGAAGAGGACACCTCTACCAGGGGATGTGGCTACGGCTGGCCACACACAACCCCCTTTGCCTGCATCTCAGGATTCTGCACAACCCCCAGACTGCCCAGCTGTGGCCCCCAGCCCTACCCCCAGCACATTCACCACATGTGCTTCCGCTGGGTGGCCTGGCCAAGTCCCAGCCCCACTCCGTCCCGTGTGGGACTCGCCTTCACCGAGCCTCGAGCCTCGGCTTCTTCATCTGTAGAAGAGGCGGTGTAGCGGGCTCCCAGGGACGTGGGTTGGGTTTCAGGCCATGGATTCTAACACCCAGCAGGTGTCCAGAGAAGGGTTGCAGCTGCATATCCCAAGCCCATGTTTTCTTTCCTTTCCAGTAAGAAGTCATATAAGTATCTTGGGTAAGTGTTTGGGCTCTGGAGCCAGACGGCCTGAGTTCTGACGCCACTCACGGGTTTAACCTCTCCAGGCCTGTTTCCTCGCCTGTGAAACAGGGACATGGTGGTACCCACCTCGCAGGGTGGTCCCGTGGCTTAAATGAGTTCCTTGTGGAGCTTAAACACTGCTAAGTAGATGGATGCCAGCTGTCATCACCATCCTCTTGTCGCAGATGGACAGTGGGCCCCTCCTGCGGCTGTGCCCTCTCAGCCCTGCCCAGCACCTCCTCTGACTTGACATTTTTCTTGAGAAAAGTCAGTCGTGACTTCACAGGCCATAAATAGAGACAGCCATGGTTCAAGAGGCTAAGGGCCGCCCTGGCCCTGACTCACTTCCCAGCCGGATCCAGGACGTGGTGTCTGGGACCGTGGGGCCTGGGCGGTTCCTAGGACCTCTCCCCACCTCCCCTTCTGCCCCACCCTGGGTCTGACCGCCCGTCTGGCCTCCGACTGCTGCAATGTGTAGGCTGGACCCCACCTTACCTTAATTAACCGAGTCACGAGAGACAGCAGTTACACAGTGCGTTTTAGGGGCCAAGCGCTGTCTTAAGAACTTTACTTGTCTCAGCTCTGTTAAGCCTCACAAGCATCCCATGAAGTAGCTCCCTGAATTATCCAATTTTACAGGAAAGGAAACTGAGGCACAGAAGCATTCTTGCCCGTGGCCACAGCGGTGGAACCAGATGTCTGGCTCAGGGCTTCGGCATTGAGCCCGTCCAGCACCCCTCCCCTGGCAGAAAGGCAGGGAGAGGGAGACACTTTTGGAAATATGTTCTCTGTTCTTGATTTCCATCATAGCTATCCAGTGCCTCGCCCAGCCATTTCCCCACATAAAAATAACCCAGACCAGCCTCCAGCAGAGGAAGGCATGTTTGGAAAACTGAAGAGGGGGAGTGAAAGGAGCTTGGGTTAGCCTTTCAGAGAATCAGGGCGTGGAGTGCCCTCTGTCAGGCTGGGCAGGAGGAGAGTCAGCTGTACCCAATCCCCCAGGGGCAGATGGGGCTTGGGTGGAGGATGGATGCCTCCACGGGCAGCCCCCGTTCTCAGCTGCTCGCCAGCCCTACCCTCAGCTGGTCCCACCTCCGGGGACCCCACTGTGGACTTGTGGAAGTGGTCTCATGGGGAAGAGGGGGATCCTCCTTCCCCTGGCCCCTCCCATGTCCCCATCTCTGCTTGAGGCCAGGGCTTTAGGGAACTGTTTTTGGGGAGAGATGTGCAGAGTCCAGGGTAGAGATGGGAGAGGGTCATGGAAGGGACACTCCTAACCTCACACCAGCCTCTGGGGTGCTGCCATGAAAGGTGAGACTCCCCCACAGAGCAGAATTCCTGGAGGGGTACATGGACTACTCACACCCAGATACACCAGTTGATCTACATGCTGAAAACTCATGAAGAAAACAGTTGCAGGATGCAACAAAGAGTGGTAGGGTGGGGGATGTGGAAGGTAGTGTGGCCTCGTGGAGGAAGGAAGTGGTATCAAGCTGAGATCTGGGTTCAGCCCTTTGCAGGCAAAGATATAGAAGAAGAAGGAGAGTGGTGGACAAACACTGGGGTGGGAGTGCATATTCAGACGGGCCTTAGCTGGCCCCGGATCAAGGCTTCTAGCCCATATAGGATTCCCTTTGACCACATCTCTGCCACAGCTTGCACACCTCCAGTGACGGAGAGCTCACCGCCTTCCAGACACCTCTACCGTGTTAGAGCATTCTTTCTCAGGTTGGGTGAAATTGGTCACAAATCAGCCTTCTGGAGAATCTGCTCCAAGTTCCCCTCATCAGCCTTCAGAGGCTGGAGGACAGGGATTGCATCTCCCCTTGGGCTATTTTTCTCCTGCAGTCCCAACTCTTGGTGGGAAGTGGTTCCTAAATGTCCAAGTTTCCTCCTGGCATACTGTAGTTTAGGAATGGCAAATGCTCTTCATCTCACGTGCCAGCTGGGATCAGTTGTCCAGAGTGCTGTGTTGGAAGGAGGGTCTCTGTGATGCATTAATAATGTCTGCCACATGCAGGAGAAGGTGGGACAGGCATGTGTGCCATGTCTGCTCTCCCACTCCAGGGCTCTGGTCAGTAGGTGCAGCACTCAGATGCAGTCTTGCCCTGCAATCTGACAACAACATAGCAGACGACAGGATTGTTTTGGCTTTTGACTTTTGATTGGTTCAGCTTGGTAACTGCTTTATCAACCGCTTTGTGGCATCAGCTCATTTGAAACAAAAAATTTGAGTGTCTTTTTCATAGGAACAGCCATTAGACCCGATCTTCCCCATTTTGATGTTATCTCCATTCCGTAGATGTACAATTAATTTAAATCAATCCATTGTGATGGGATTTAAATTATTAGCAAGTTTTTGCAATTAGAAACCATATTGTAGCTTGTATTTATCTCTTTGTATATTGGTCTTATTTCCTTGATACGAATCTCTAGTAAAAGGGTTACGGGTCCAAGGGTATTTTGTGTGAGCTCTAGGCAGCAACCACATAACTGTTCTAGAATGTTTCAGCAACTCTGAAATTGTCCAGAATCATTCAGGGACATGGAACAAGTGCCCTGCCCCATTCCCTGATTTGCATATGGCCCAGGAATCTGTGGGAAAGGTCATGAATTCAGGTGTGCTCCTGGGAACTCTGGTATGCTCAGCCCTTTCTCATCAACTGGGGTTGTGGAAAAAGCTTCTCCAAAGGAGCTGGGTCAGAGAGAGACACTGAGCTCCAGAGGACAAGTCACCCTGGCTGAAGAAGTAGGTGTAGCCAAGGTTCTGGAGGTTGGAGGGACTACTGCTGTCACGTGTGGTGGGGTTGAGCCTTCCTTCTCTGTGACTCAAAAGTTATACTTGGGACCTCTGTGTTCTGGTCAGGTGTGGGCTTCTTTCTAAGGCCAAGGTGCATGTCATTAAGGCATTGGCCCTGTTGTTTTTTTTTTTTAATATTTTTATTGACAACTCTTCACATATACATTCCATACGTGGTGCATAATCAGTGGCTCGCAATACCATCACAGATAATTGTGTATTCATCACCATAATCATGTTTTAGAACATATGTATCACTCTAGAAAAAGAAATAAAAAGAAAAAACTCATACATACCATACTGCTTGCCCCTCCCTCTCATTGACCACTTGTATTTCAATCTACCCAATTTATTTTACCCTTTGTTCTAGTTTGCAAGCTGCCAGAATGTGATATACCAGAAGCAAAATGGCTTTTAAAAGGGGAAATTTGTTAAGTTGCAAGTTTACATGTTCTAAGGCCATGAAAATGTCCCAATTAAAGCAAGCCTATAAAGATGTCCAAATTAAGGCACCAACAAGAGGTTTACCTTCACTCAAGAAAGGCTGATGAGGTTCAGAGTTCCTCCCTCAACTGGAAAGGCATATGGCGAACACGGAGACGTCTGCCAGCTTTCTCTCCAGGCTTCTTGTTTCATGAAGTTCCCCTGGGGGCTGATTCCTTCTTCATCTCCAGAGGTCTCTGGCTGTTTGGGCTCCTGTGGTTCTTGTGGCTCTCTCAAAAATGCTTCCACTTTTAAAGGATTCCAGTAAATGAATCGAGATCCACCTGGAATGGTAGAGTCACACACATCTCCCTCTAATCAAAGGGTAATACCCACAGTTGGGCGTGTCACATCTCCATGGAGATAATCTAATCAAGTTTCCAACCTACAGTGCTGAATAGGGATTAAAAGAAAGGCTGCCTCCACCAGATGGATCAGGATTAAATATGGCTTTTCTAGGGTACATAATCCTTTTGAACCATAAACCCCTTCTCCCCCTATTATTTATTTTTATCCATATTTTCTTACTCATCTGTCTAGACCCTGGATAAAAGGAGCATCAGACACAAGTTTTTCACAGTCACACAGTCACATTGTAAACATTGTTATACAATCATGTTCAAGAATCAAGGCTACTGGAACACAGCTCAACAGTTTTAGGTACTTCCCTCGAGCCACTCCAATACACCATAAACTAAAAAGGGATATCTATATACTGTACAAAATAATCTCTCGACTCTGTTTGAAATCTCTCAGCCACTGAACTTTTATTTTGTTTTATTTCTCTCTTCCCTCTTTGGTCAAGAAGGCTTTCTAAATCCCATAATGCCGGGTCCTGGCTCATCCCAGGATTTCTGACCCACAAAGCCAGTGAGATAGATTTACACCCCTGGGAGTCATGTCCCACATTGGGGGGAGGGTGGTTAGTTCACCTGTCGAGTTGGCTTAGAGAGAGAGGCCACATCTGAGCATCAGAAGAGGTCTCTGGAGGTGACTCTTAGGCGTAATTATAAGTAGACTAAGCTATCCTTTGCAGGAATAAGTTTAATAGGGCTGAATCCCAAGATTGAGGGCTCAGCCTATTGATCTGATTATCCCCACTGCTTGTGAGAATATCAGGAATTCTCCAAATGGGGAAGTTGAATATTTCCTTTTTTCTCCCTAGTCCCCCTAGGGGATTTTGCAAATACTTCTTTATTCACTACCCAAACTACTCTGGGATATATCAGGGCATCATACTAACGTGGACAAATCAACAGGATCTCACACTCTATTCAAGATTCCATGTACTTATGATGTTCAAGTAAACTGACCATACAAATTAAATTAGGTAATGTGCTACCCAAAATATAAATTTTTCACCAAATATCTCTCCCTTTGGTCTCACACAGAATTCAAAGTTTTAAAATATGGGCGATATCATCCTTTACCCTGTATTCTAATCTACCCCAGTCCTATCCAAATAAGCTTCATTCATATCTCTAGTCAAAGTCTGATCCTTTCTTCATTTTTTAAAACAGTTCCTATTTGTGGTACTGCTGACTTTCATAGTTTCAGAGCTCTAACTGAGTCTCAGGTGTCACATAAATACCCAACGTTTCTGGGAATGACCAGGTTATACACAAACAGCTCAGTATCTCAGAATTTAGACTTAACAGTTGCATCTCCTGAATCTGTGTGACTGCTGTAAGAGCTTACAATCTAGGACCCTTTCCAATAAGCCCCAACCTGATAACCCATGCTCTCACCCTCAGTTCATCGGGTTTGTGTATTATAGTTAGTCTATATGAGTGAGGCATGATAATAATTTGTTTTTTTGTTCCTGACATTTCATTCAGCATACTGTCCTCAAGTTTCATTCACCTACTTGCATGCCTCACAGCTTCATTCCTTCTTGCAGGCCGCTCAGTAGTCCATTGTATGTGTACACCACAGTTTGCCCCTCCATTCCTCAGTTCACTGTAAATCGGGAACACTGCCACCATAAATGCCAGTGTGCAAATGACCGTTGTGTCCCCACACTCAGTTCCTCCAGGTGTATACTGAGGAATGGGTTTCAGGATCATATGGCAACCCCACCCCTAGCCTCCCGTGGAACCACCACACTGCCCTCCATGGGGCTGCAGAATTGGTCCTCTTGCACAGATTGCTCTGATGACGTGTGAGCATTGTTTTTTTTCCAGGGGACAAGCAGGGCAGAGAGTTGGGTGCTAATCAAGAAGGAAAGGCTTTGAGTTCTAGAGTATTGCTTTAGAGTATGTCCTTCAGGCAGGGGGTGGTAAGGGTGTACATGATTGAAATTTGATAACTCTTTCCAGCCTGAACTCTGAAAAAGCCCAGGCCAATTCATACTGCGCTCAACAATCCAAGACTGCTGTTGCTGTACTTATTTTTTATCTTTATTTATTTATTTATTTTGCTCAGCTTTTTCTTTATCAGTTCTTTGGTTCAGATTAAGAGTCTCTTTTTTGGTATCTGTTGCAGTGTAGCCTTTGATTGGGACCATCAGGAAGTGATGTTCTTTGGCTACACAGAAAGTTCACACTCTGCCCAGCAGTGCAGTGCTGACTTTTGTCCATACATCGGTCAGAGAAGGCCCTGTGGAGACATGCTGGACAGTGGATGGCCTGTCCAGCTCTTCCTGGAATGGCTGAGATGGGTTTGGATCTGGGGGTGGTGTGGGAAAGCCATCATACTGCACAGCAGAAGGGGGTACTGTTCACCTAGACTCCAGGGGCTCAGCAACAGGGGGACTTGGAGGAAGGGAAGTGCTAGGGAGGGAGGGGCTGAGGCGAGAACACCCAGAAGCCCTGGCTCAGGTCCCTGGTAGGTGATGGGAAAAGATGAAGAGTTTTGTTTGGGGCACACCTGTCTATCAGACGCCTGTGGGATGTCTCAGGAGGATGGAACTGAATTCCAGCATACAGCATTCAGCGGGCATTGGGGAAAGGCCTTGGCTTATTTTGTAAGGACTTACAGAGTGCCTGGTTGTCCTGGTGTCTACAGGCAATGGTCAATGGTCACGTTGGAGATGAAAAGATAAAGTGGTGTAAAGGATTAGGAATGCAGGGGGACGTACTGGGAGAGGTGGGAATCTTTTAAATCAGGTGACTAGGATGAACTGTTCAGAAGGTGATACTGAGTGAAGACGTGAAGGAAGCGAGGGTGTGATACATGCAGGTGTCTGGGAAAGAGCATTCCAGGCAGAGGGAACAGCCAGTGCAAAGACCCTGAGGTGGGAGTGTGCTTGGCATGTTTGGGAACACAGCAGG
>PVIY010044640.1:0-19584 GCA_004026745.1 Myrmecophaga tridactyla | reverse complement strand
TCCCTTCAGCCTTCCCACGCCTTCCTACGCCTTAATTCCTGGGTCTTCCTGACTCTCCTGCCTCAAGAGACACAGACCCCAAACCTCCTGTCCCAGAGAACTTGAGCCCATATTCCCAAAACTTCTGTAAAACCCCTCTCTTAGAGGGCCCTACTGCCATGCCCTACATTTCTCTTCACCTCGGGCCCCCTCATTTCCCCTCTCATCTACACCTTACCAGGTGCCCCTTCCTTCCCTCACCAGGGCACCGAAGTATTCCCCATGCTGGGCTCTGTGCTGAGAGACCCCAAGTTCTTCTCCAACCCTAGAGATTTCAACCCACAGCACTTCCTGGATGAGAAGGGGCAGTTTAGGAAGAATGATGCCTTTGTGCCTTTCCCCATCTGTAAGAGACCGCTGTCTGCTGCCAGGGCAGCACACAACACCATGGGCCTCCCTAACCCTAGCTCCCCTCACTGGCCTGAATCTTAGTATCTTTCTCCAACTTGGAAGTCCCTCTTAGAGTCTACCCTTAAGCTGCCCAGCTTCAACCCCCATCACTGCCAAGCAACAAGCACCTGCACCCATGCAAAAGGGAAGGGTTAATCATACCCATATTAAAGATGTGCACAATGAAGGCTGGATGAAGTAGAGATTTCTGCAAGGTCAAATAGCAAAGTCTCCAGATTTCTAGGGTGATGACAGTACAGCCACCCTATTTAAGAGTGTATCTGGGGAGCTTCTGGGCCAACATGGCGGCTTAACAATGTGTGCATTTTACTTCGTCCTCCAGAACAACTGCTAAATAACCAGACACAGTAAAGAACAGCTCCTCGGGCCACGTCAGTGACTGGACACACAGCATATCCCAATCTGGACCAGCTGGCTTGGCTGTGAGACCCCCCAGAACCATGAGTTCCCCAAGCTGCAGCGACCGACGCCCCTTCCCCACAGGCTGCATCCCAGAGGGGAAGGAAAGAGACTTTACCAGCAGCAGGGGCTAAGCCCAACCAAACGCCAATTGTGGCATTAATTAACAAATTCTGACTACTAAAAATAGGCCCCCAGCTCAGGTGATCCTGGTCAAAGCAGAGGTCGCTAATTTTTGCCCCGGTGCCAAAAGACGGAAAAAGAAAAAAAAGAAGGAAACAGGTTTTTGTGGCTGTGTTTCTACAAGGCTTCTCTGCCTTTAGATACAGTGGCAGGGCTCCTCAGGCTGCAACTGCCCCAGGCATAGGAAGAAAGAAACTCCTTTGAGGGCTTGTCTGGAACCTGTGCCTTCCCCAGTGGGGAGGTGAAGCCCAACTCTGGTGGCATCCCTCTCTCAAGGAATCCAGACACCAGGGCTTGGTAATTTGAAGCCATTAAAACCAGCCTACAACCTCTCCTCTGTCTCCACCATGCTCCCAGCCAAAGTTAAAGGTACCGCATCATCATTTGTTAGTGGGACCTGCAGGCACACAAGCCGCACATACTGGGCAGGATAAGGAAAACAGAGTCCAGAGACTTCACAGGAAAGTCTTTCAACCTGCTGGGTATCACTCTGAGGGAAAACTGACGCAGGTGACTCTTTCCTCCTGATAGGATGCCAGTTTGGTCTGGGGAAATCTGGCTGGTGCTATAATACTTATGTAGACCCTCCTAAGTGTGGGGGAGAAAAGGCACCATACAAGCAGGTCAAGAAACAAGAAAACAAGAACTGAAAAATTCTCTTCCGTTAAACAAAACTTAAGCGAGAGGTCCAGATAAAGCTGAATTGAATGTCAAAGAACAGATAGACAACAAATTCATCCAGCAAGAAAACCCTAGGTAAAAGAAGTGAAAGCAATCTCCAGAATAAACTAATTAAGGTAATTAAATGCCTAGACGCCAGCAAAAAATAACAAATCGCACTAGGAAAATTGAAGATATGGCCCAGTCAAAGGAGCAAACCAACAATTCAAATGAGATACAGGAGCTGAAACATTTAAATCAGAATATACGAACAGACATGGAAAACCTTATCAAAAACCAAATCAATGAATTGAGGGAGGATATAAAGAAGGCAAGGAATGGACAAAAAGAAGAAATCGAAAGTCTGAAAAAAAAATCAGAGAAGTTATGGGAATGAAAGGCACAGTAGAAGAGATGAAAAAAACAATGGAAACCTACAATGGTAGATTTCGAGAGACAGATCATAGGATTTCTGAACTGGAGGGTGGAACATCTGAAATCCAGCAAGAAAAAGGAAATATAGGGAAATAATGGAAAAATATGAGCAGGGACTCAGGGAACTGGAAGACAATATGAAGCACATGAATATATGTGTTGTGGGTGTCCCAGAAGGAGAAGAGAAGGGAGAAGGAGGGGAAAAACCAATGGAGGAAGTTATCACTGAAAATTTCCCAACTCTTATGAAAGACTTAAAATTACAGATCCAAGAAGTGCAGCGTACCCCAAAGAGAATAGATCCAAATAGACGTACTCCAAGACACTTACTAATCAGAATGTCAGAGGTCAAAGAAAAAGAGAGACTCTTGAAAGCAGCAAGAGAAAAGCAATCCCTTACATACAAGGGGAGCCTGATAAGACTATGCGTAGATTTCTCAGCAGAAACCATGGAGGCGAGAAGACAGTGGGATGATATATTTAAATTATTAAAAGAGAAAAACTGCCAACAAAGAATTCTATATCCAGCAAAATTGTCCTTCAAAAATGAGGGAGAAACTAAAACATTTTCAGACAAAATATCACTGAGGGAATTTGTGACCCAGAGACCAGCTCTGCAAGAAATACTAAAGGGAGCACTACAGACAGATACGAAAAGACAGAAGAGAGAGGTGTGGAGAAGAGTATAAAAAGGAAGACTATGAGTAAAGGTAAAAGGAAGGAAAATTAGATATGATAAATAAATCCAAAAGGCAAAATGGTAGAAGAACGTACTACCCATGCAGCAATAACACTAAATGTTAATGGATTAAACTCCCCAATCAAAAGACATAGACTGGTAAATTGGATTAAAATACAAGACCCATTTATATGCTGTCTCTACTCAAAGAACATGAGAGCAAGGACACAAACGGACATTTGCACACCAATGTTTATGGCAGCATTATTTACAGTTACCAAGAGATCAAAACAGCCAAAATGTCCATCAATGGATGGGTGGCTAAACAAACTGTGGCATATATATAAAATGGAATATTATGCAGCTGTAAGACCGAATAAAGTTATGAAGTATGTAACAACATGGATGGACCTTAAGGACATTATGCTGAGTTAGATTAGCCAAAAACAAAAGGACAAATACTGTATGGTCTCACTGATATGAACTGACATTAGTGAATAAACTTGGAATATTTCATTGATAACAGAGACCATCAGGAGATAGAAATAGGGTAAGATATTGGGTAATTGGAGCTGAAGGGTTACAGATTGTGCAACAGGGCTGAATATAAAAACTCAGAAATGGACAGCACCATACTATCTAACTGTAATACAATTATGTTAAAACACTGAATGAAGCTGAATGTGAGAATGATAGAGGGAGGAGGGCTGGGGGCATAAATGAAATCACAAAGAAAGATAGATGATAAAGATTGAGACGTATAATCTAGGAATGCCTAGAGTGTATAATGATAGTGACTAAATGTACAAATTTTAAAAATGTTTTTGCATGAGGAAGAACAAAAGAATGTAATTACTGAAGGGTGCTGAAAATAGATGGTAATTAATATTTAAAAATTTCAACTTATATGTGAGACTAAAGCAAAAAAATGTTTATTTGGTACAAAATTTATATTTTGACTAGTGCATCTCCTAATATAACTTATGTAGATAGTTAGTTGAACATCATAAGTACATGGAACCTTGGGTAGGACATGAGATTTTATTGGTTTGTCCAGAGTGATGCCCCAATGAATCCCAGAGTGATTTGTTCAGTGAGTGGAAAAGTATTTGCAAAGTTCCCTTCAGGGTATGGTGAGAACAGAGAAAAATTCAACCAACCCAAGTTGAATTCTTGATATTCTCATAAGCAATGTGGACAACTAAAGCTATAGGCTGAGCCCCCAGCCTTGGGGTTTGTTCATATGGAACTTAACCCCTCAAAGGATAGGTCAAGCCTACTTAAAATTAGACCTAAGATTCACCTCCAAGAGAACCTCTTTTGTTGCTCAGATATGGCTTTTCTCTCCAGCCAACACAACAAGCAAACTCACCACCATACCTCTGTCTATATGGGACATGACTCCCAAGGGTGTGGACCTTCCTGGCAACATGGGACAGAAATCCCAGAGTGAGCTGAGACTCAGCATCAAGGGATTCAGAAAAACTCTAGAATGAGCTGAGACCCAGCATCAAGGGATTGAGAAAACCTTCTCGACCAAAAGGGGGAACAGTGAAATGAGGCAAAGTGTCAATGGCTGAGAGATTCCAAACAGAGTCGAGAGTTATCCTGGAGGTTATTCTTATGCATTAAGTAGATATCACCTTGTTATCCAAGATGTAATGGAGAGGCTGGAGGGAACTGCCTGAAAATATAGAGCTGTGTTCCAGTAGCCATGTTTCTTAATGAGGATTGTATAATGATATAGCTTTCACAATGTGACTGTGTGATTGTGAAAACCTTGTGTCTGATGCTCCTTTTATCTACCTTATCAACAGATGAGTAGAACATATGGAATAAAAATAAATAACAAAGGGAACAAATGTTAAAATAAATTTAGTTTGAAATGCTAGTGATCAATGAAAGGGAGTGGTAAGGGGTATGGTATGTAAAATTTTTTTCCTGTTTTTGTTTTATTTTTCTGTTGTCTTTTTGTTTCTTTTTCTGAATTGATGAAAATATTCTAAGAAATGATCATGATCATGAATATGCAACTATGTGATGGTATTGTGAATTACTGATTATATATGTAGAACGGAATGAGCATATATTAAGAATGTTTGTGTTTCTTTCTTGTAATTTTTTTAATTAATAAAAAATTAAAAAAAAAAGATTGAAAGAACACCCAGATACCAAAAAGCTATAAAATTTAAATGGCTGCAGGGATGGGAGGGTGAGAGTCATGATTTTTGGGTAGTTTAGTTTAGTTTTCATTATCTTCTTCTGCCCAAACAGGAGTCCCTAGAGTTAAACCACACACACACACACACACACACACACACACACACACACATCTGGCCTTGGCAAAATGACGACAGCAGGTATCATGTGTTGCGTTCTTACTATGTGCCAGGTCCTGTGCTATGCCCTTCATGCATGACCTCCTTCAATCCTGCAAACCACCCTGTGTGGTGAATCCTAGGATGGCCCCATGTTACAAGCAGGGACACGGACTCCGAGAGGTTAAGGCACTTGCCCAAAGTCACACAGTTAAGACACGCAAAACTATGGATTTGGATGCAGGCCAATCAGATTCCAAAGTACCCTTCTTGAAGTTCTGGACCTGAATCAGATTACTTCCCAGACCCAAATGAATTAGGGAGCAGGGGCAATTTACAAGAGGAATCAAATTTTCTGGTGAAAGGAAGTTGAAGGATGAGAATTTGAGCATCACATCAACACAACTCAAACTTCTGATATTCCACTGCAGCTGCTCCCTGAATTCATGCAAACTGGAACACACACAGGCATGCATACACGTGGGCACCTGAAGTAGTGCTTTCCTTATTCCATGATGAGGCACCCTCATATATTTTATTCTATTCCATTCCATTTTACTTTCAAAGTGCTAGCTAGAACACCCCTACTTGCTTTTCTGAAATATTTATGGGTCATGACCTGCAGTTTGAAGAACGCAAACTCACAGGATAAACTCTGAGCTCCCTGAGTGAGTCTCCAAGGCCCATTCTAGCCTGAGCTCTGCCCTTCTCCCCTGATCTCATCCCCATCTCAACAAACTTCCCTGTTGTCCATGGATTGTTTACGCCTTCAGGCCTTTGCACCAGTTCTTCCTTCTGCCTAGAATGCCTTTCCTGCATCCTCTGAGGACTAGAAATGTTGTGGTGATGGTGGCAGAAATAATAAGCAAACAGCCTTCCACTCTCGCCCTATGCTCCTTATATGCAGATGATAGAAGAGATCCAGATAGAAACAGAGAAAAGTAGTTTTCAGGGTTCCAAAAAGTTCTTAGAAAGCAAGCTACAGAAAAGTAGCTTTGAAGCTTAATATCCAAGACTGTAGATATGGATTATTTGGCATCCATAAGCTACCTTCTGCACATATTTGAACTTCCATACAACAAAAACAATGAGATGCTTCAAACTATGTGATATAATTATTTCTTGTATAAATGAAGACACTTTCAACCTATCCCCAACATAGAGAGACCAAAGCTCTCAACAGTAGCTTTCTCTGAGTAATATGAATTACTCCTCAGAACCAGCTAAGATCCACCCCCCTTCCTGTTACTTAGAAAATTAATTCATTAAATTAGAATTTACTTCTGGTCATGACATCTGGACAAAAGATCAATAAGGAAATAGAAAACATGGATGATACCATAAACCAACTAGTCCTAACAGACATATATGGAACACTCTGTCCAACAGCAGTAGAATGCGAATTCTTCTCAAGTGTGCATGGAGCATTTTGCAGGATTGACTGGACTAGGTCCAAAAAAGATTCCACAAACTTGAAAACTCTGAAATCATACAAAGAACCTTCTAAGACCACTTGAGAATGAAGCTCAACATCAGAACCAAAAAAAAAAAATGGCAACATTCCTAAAAATGTGGGAATTAAACAAAATGCTCTTACACAACCATTGGGTCAATGAAGAAATCAGAAGGGAAATGAGAAAATACTTAGAGATGAAGGAAGATGAAAACACAGCATACCAAAACTTAAAGAATGGAGTGAAAGCAGTGCTCAGAGGAAAATATATAGTTGTAAACACCTACATTTAAAAAGAAGTAAGATCTCCAGTCAATAACCTAACTCTAAACTTTGAGGAGTAAAAAAAGGACAAAATAAATCCAAAGTTAGCAGAAGGAATGAAATCATACAGATTAGAGAAGAGATACGAAATAGAGAATAAAAAATAGAGAGAGAAAAAAACCAGAAGTTGGTTTTTAAAAATAACTCAGTGAAATTGGCAAATCTTTAGCTTGATTGACAAAGAGATAAAAGGAGATGACACAATAACTGGAATCAGAAATGAAAGTGGGCCCCGTACTGATGACCTTCCAGAAACAAAAAGATTATAAAAATACCGCGACAATTTTATGTCAAGAAATATGATATTCTAGAAAAAATGGGATATTTCCTAGAAACACAGAAAATACCTAAATGACTCAAGAAGAAATGGAAAATCTCAGATCTCAATAAATAAGAATATTAAAACCATAATAAAAAATTTCCTCTCATGGTCAGTTTCATGTGTCAACCTGGCCAAGTGGTGGTTGGGCAAGTGCTGGCTTCTCTGTTGTCATGAGGACATTTCATAGAATTAAATCATGATAATGTCAGCTGCATCCACAGCTGATTCCATTTGAAATCAGCCAAGGTGAGTGTCTTCTGCAATGAGTGATGCTTAATCTAATCACTGAAGCCTTATAAGGAGGATTCAGAAGTGACAGGCTCTTCCTGTTTGGGCTGGTGAGCCTCTCCTGTGGAGTTCATCCAGAACCTCCATTGGAATCATCAGCTTCACAGCCTACTCTGCAGATTGCAGACTCTGCATTCCTGCGGTCCTGTAGGACGCTCTTAAATTTTATATTTGTGAGTGTTCCCTATTGATTCTGTTTCTCTAGAGAGCCCTAACTAATACATCTTGGTACCAGGAGTGCTTCTTAAGAAATCGAATCTTAAAAATGGGTTTTTATGAATGACTTTCTACTCTGACTGGACTCAAAGACACTAAGGACTCTGATTCCTGTAATCAGAATTTCACTCCCAATCTATGGAGTGAGTTGGCAAAAGAGATAGTCAAAATATCATCATTCGATTCTCCTAATGCTTCGCTTGTATGAAACCAGGCTCTGGGGGATAATGTTTTTGACACCTTTACAGAGTTTTGTAGAAATAAGAGGCAGAGACATGTTGGTTAGTTGTTAGATACACTGGCTACATTAAGAGGTGAAAGGGATGGGCTTAAGGCATCAAACGAGAAGCTTAAGTGCCATCTGAAAGATGTAGACATTTCTATAAGTACCCTGAAGGAAAATCTTATTTCCTGTAGCAGTAGACTTGAGCTCTCTGAAAATCAGACTCAGGATCTTATTGTTAGAGTAGCAACTTTACAACATAAAGTGAAATCTGAATCTTGCATGGTGTCTGCCGTTAAAGTGAGTGCATTGATTGGAAAGGAGTGGGACCCTGAAAAATGGGATGGTGACATCTGGATTAATAATGATGTTGGGGGTGAGGGTGAAACCCTAGATCATGCTGAGTCTTCTCTAGATAACCCTGTAATAGTTTGCTCTGAGGACATAATCACCCCACCTCCAGCCGGCCTTGAGGAGTTGGCCACCCAACCTCCTCCTGAAGAGATTAGCCCTAAACTGATTCATCCTGTTTCACCAGATGAAACTGAAAATGAAGGCCCTGAAGCAAATGGCTTGGAAGATATTTCTAATTCTTTTCATGAACCACCCCCACCACCCCTCATTTCCTCCAGATGTATAACTAGACTAAAGTCCCAATAGGCCCCTAAAGGTGAGGTACAAAGTATCACACATGAAGAGGCACATTATACTCCAAAAGAACTGTGTGAGTTTTCCAATTTATATAGACAGAAATCAGGGTTATATGTGTGGCAATGGATTTTAAGGGTGTGGGATAATGGTGGGAGGAATATAAGGCTGGATCAGGATGAATTTATTGATATGAGCCCACTCAGCAGAGATTTTGCATTCAATGTTATAGCTCAAGTGGTTAGAAAAGGTATTAACAATTTGTTTCGATGGTTGGTTGAAACATGGATCAAAAGATGGCCAACATTACCTGAGATTGGAATGCCAGAACGGCCCTGGTATAATGTAGACGAGGAGATCCAGAGGCTTACAGAGATTGGAATGTTAGAGTGTATTTATCATGCAAAGCCTACTCTTACACCCCTGGAATGTCCAGAGGATGTACCTTTTACCAGAACAGTGAGAAATAAAATTGTGAGACTAGCACCATCATCCCTAAAGAGTTCTGTGGTTGCACTTCTCTGTAGGTGAGATATTACTCTAGGAACTGATGTCACTGAGTTGGAATCCTTAAACACAATGGGGATGACAGCATCCGGAGTTGGTGCAAGCCAGGTGGCAGCAGTTAATTGCCAAAGACAGGGTAAACATGGCTATTATAATAGACAGCAAACTCAAAGCAGACATCAAAATTGTATGACACACAGAGATTTGTGGCATTGGCTAGTAAATCATGGGGTACCTAGAAATATAATAGAAGGATAGTCGACTAAATTCTTGTTTGAGCTGTATAAACAAAAGAGTTCTAGGTCAAGTGAACAGAAGACTAACCTGAATTACAAAAACACGGAGTCACGGCCCCTTAATCAATTTCCAGACTTCAGACAATTTACAGACCCAGAGCCCCTTGAATGAAGGGGAGGCCAGGTCCCTTTGTGGGAGAACCCTGTTACACTGCCACAAATTTATACTGTTACTATTCCTCCAAGCCTTCCCCAAGGAGATCGACGGCCTTTTACCAGGGTAACTGTGCATTGGGGAAAAGGAAATGATCAGATATTTTGGGAATTATTAGACACTGGTTTGGAAGTGACATTAATTGTAAGGGACGCAACACGTCACTGTGGACCACCAGTCAGAGTGGGGGCTTATGGAGGCCAGGTGATCAATGGAGTTTTAACTCAGGTCTGTCTCACAGTGGGTCCAGTGGGCCCCTGGACCCATTCTGTAGTTATTTCCCCAGTTCCAGAAAGTATAATTGGTATAGACATACTGAGTAACTGGCAGAATTCCCACATTGTCTCCCTAACTCGTGCAATGAGTGCTATTATGGTAGGAAAGGCCAAGTGGAAGCCACTAGACATGCCCCTACCAAGCAAAATAGTAAATCAGAAGCAATACCGCATTCCTGCCACTCCTAAGGAGTTGAAGGATGCAGGGGTGGTGATTACCACCACATCCCCGTTCAACTCTCCTATTTGTCCTGTGCAAAAAACAGATGGGTCTTGGAGGATGACAGTGGATTATTATAAGCTCAGCCAGGTGGGAACTCCAATTGCAGCTGCTGTTCCAGGTGTGGTATCATTGCTTGATTAAATCAATACATTTCCTGGTACCTGGTATACAGCTATTGATCTGGCAAATGCTTTTTCCTCAATAGCTATTAGTAAGGACCACCAGAAACAGGTTGCTTTCAGCTGGCAAGGTCAGCAATATACTTTCACTGTCCTACTTCAGGGGTATATCAACTCTCCAGCCCTATGTCATAATCTTGTTTGCAGGGACCTTGACCATTTCTCTCTCCCACGAGACATCACACTGGTCCATTATACTGATGATATCATGTTGATTGGACCTAGTGAGCCAGAAGTAGCAACTACTCTAGATTTAATGGTAAGGCATTTGCATGTCAGAGGATGGGAGATAAATCCAACAAAAATACAGAGGCGTTCCACCTCATTGAAATTTCTAGGTGTCCAGTGATGTGGGGCATGTCAAGATATCCCTTCTAAGGTGAAGAATAAGTTACCATATCTGGCCCCTCCTACAACCAAAAAGGAGCTACAATGCCTAGTTGGTCTTTTTTGGATTTTGGCGACAACATGTTACTCATTTGGGTATGCTACTCTGGCCCATTTATTGAGTGACCAGAAAAGCTGCTAAATTTGAGTGGAGACCTGAACAAGAGGAGGCTCTCTGACAGGTTCAGGCTGCTGTACAAGCTGCTCTTCCACTTGGGCCGTATGATCCAGCAGATCCAATGGTGCTGGAAGTGTCAGTGGCAAACAGAGATGCCATCTGGAGTCTTTGGCAGGCCCCTATAGGAGAATCACAACACAGATCCTCAGGATTTTGGAGGAAAGCCTTACCATCTGCTGCAGATAACTACTCTCCTTTTGAGAAACAACTTTTGGCCTGCTACTGGGCCTTAGTAGAGACTAAACGCTTAACCATGGGCCACCAAATTACCATGAGACCTGAGTTGCCTATCATGAACTGGGTGTTGTCTGACCCAGCAAGCCGTAAAGTTGGGCATGTGTAGCAGCACTCTATTGTAAAATGGAAATGGTATATGTGAGATAGAGCCAGAGCAAGTCCTGAAGGCACAAGTAAGTTGCATGAGGAAGTGGCCCAAATGCCCATGGTTTCCACTCCTGCTACATTACCTTCTCTTTCCCAGACCAGAGCTATGGCCTCTTGGGAAGTTCCTTACAGTGAATTGACTGAGGAAGGGAAAACTCAGGCCTGATTTATAGATGGTTCAGCACAATATGCAGGTTCCACCCAAAAGTGGACAGTTGCAGCACTACAATCCCTTTCCCGGGTGTCCTTGAAGGACAGTGGTGTAGGGACGTCCTCCCAGTGGGCAGAACTTTGAGTAGTGCACCTGGTTGTTCATTTTGCTTGGAAGGAAAACTGACCAGATGTGCATTTTCATGCTGTCTCATGGGGTGTTGCTAATGGTTTGGCTGGATGGTCAGGGACTTGGAAAGACCATAATTGGAAAATTGGTGAGAAGGAGGTCTGGGGAAGAAATGTGTGAAAGGACCTTTCTGAGTGGGCTAAAAATATGAAAATATTTGTGTCCCATGTGAATGCACACCAGAGGGTGACTTCAGCAGAGGAATATTTTAATAATCAAGTGGATAAGATGACCCGTTCTGTGGATACCAGTCAGCCTCTTTCTGCAGCAACTCCTGTCATTGCCCAATGGCGTCATGAACAAAGTGGTCATGGTGGTAGGGATGGAGGTTATGCATGGACTCAGCAACATGGACTTCCACTTACCAAGGCTGACCTGGATACAGCCACTGCTGAGTGCCCAATCTGCCAGCAGCAGAGACCAACACTCAGCCTCCGATATGGCACCATTCCCCGAGGTTGCCAGCCAGCTACACGGTGGCAGGTTGATTATATTAGACCACTCCCTTCATGGAAGGGGCAACGATTTTTTCTAACTGGAATAGACACATACTCTGGATATGGGTTTGCTTTCCCTGCATGCAATGCTTCTGCCAAAACTATCACCCGTGGGCTTACAGAATGCCTTATCCATCGTCATGGTATTCCACATAACATTGCTTCTGATCAAGGAACACACTTCACAGTAAATGAAGTGTGGGGATGGGCAGACGCTCATGGAATTCTCTGGTCTTACCATGTTCCCCATCATCCAGAAGCAGCTGCATTGATAGAATGGTGGAATGGCCTTTTGAAAACTCAATTATGGTGCCAACTAGGTGTCATTACCTTGAAAGTCTGGGATAATGTTCTCCAAGAAGCTGTCTATGCTCTGAATCAGGATCTCCCATAGCCAGGATCCAAGGGTCCAGGAACCAAGGTTTGGAAATGGGAGTGGTACCACTAACTATTACCCCTAGTGATCCACTAGGAAAATTTTTGCTTCCTGTGCCTGTGACCCTGAGCTCTGCTGGTCTACAGGTTTTAGTTCCAGAATAGGGAGTGCTTCCTCCAGGAGAAACAAAAATGATTCCACTGAACTGGAAGTTGAGACTGCCACCTGGTCACTTTGGGCTATTTATGCCACTGGATCAACCAGCCCAGAAGGGGATTACATTATTGCCTGGGGTAATTGACCCTGACTATCAGGAGGAAGTATGATGGCAACTACATAATGGAGGTAAAGAAGAGTTTTCTTGGAATATAGGAGATCACCTAGGGCGTCTTTTAGTACTATCATGCCGTGGGATTAAAATCAATGGGAAACTGAACAACGCAATCCAGGGAGGACTACCAATGGCTCTGAAACTTCAGGAATGAAGGTTTGGGTCATTCCACCAGGCAAAGAACCATGGCCAGCTGAAGTGCTGCTGAGGGTAAAGGGAACATGGAATGGGTAGTGGAAGAAGGTAGTGACAAATATGATTCGACCACGTGATCAGTTACAGAAACGATGAATGTAATGCTGTTTTGTTCCTGTTATACTATTTAGGTTGTAAGATATCAAGTTTAAGAATGAATATTCTCCAAGGATTTGCACCCTATTCTGGAAAGATTAATGTGTTTCCAGTTAACATGTTAGGACAGTTGAGTATTGTTAGGTGAAAGAAAAACAAATGTGTGTTTTATTGTTTTTTATTTAGAAATTAGGTATGGTTTAAGGTGATATATATAGTTGCCAATTCACAAGGGGTGGACTGTCATGGTCCGGTTCATGTGTCAACTTGGCCAAGTGGTGGCTGGGCAAGTGCTGGCTTGTCTGTTGCGATGAGGACATTTCATAGAATTAAATCATGATCATGTCAGCTGCATCCCCAGGTGATTCCATTTGTGATTAGCCAAAGGGGCAATTTTTCTGCAATGAGGGATGCTTAATCTAATCACTGAAAGCCTTATAAGGAGGATTCAGAAGAGACAGGCTCTTCCTGTTTCAGCTGGAGAGCCTCTCCTGCGGATTTCGTCCAGACCCTCCATCAGAATCGTCGGCTTTACAGCCTTCTCTGCGGATTTTGGTCTCTGCATTCCCACAGTTACATGAGACATTTTCATAAATTTTATATTCGTGAGTGTTCCCTGTTGATTCTGTTTCTCTACAGGACCCTAACTAATACATCCCCCCCAAAGAAAAGTCTAGGACTGGATGCTTCACTGGTGAATTCTATCAAACACTCCATTATTAACACCAATCTTTCTGAAATTCATCTGAAAAATCAAAGAGGTGTGATCATTTCCTAATTCATTCGATGAGGTCAGCACTGCCCTGAGACCAAGACCCAGTAAAGACAACCCAAGAAAATAAAATTGCAGACCAGTATTCCTCATGGGTGGTGTCCTCAACAATTAAAAATCTGAAATGGAAATTATGAAAACAATTCCATTTTCAACTACATCCATATGAATAAAATATTTTTCTCTCTGGAATGGAACCAGAGGCTGCCCTGACAGCACAGGCTGCCTCCACACCAGGCAGGGTTGGGGGTCGTGGAAGGACCAGCAGCCATGCCACGATATTTTCCTCCCATCTTCAAGTTACCTTTTTCTTGATTTGGTGCCCATCCAGCCATTGCAACCCTTTAACTGTTCCCTGGAGCCCTGAGAAAGATGATTCTGCATGCTTTGCTTGTTGTTTAAGTCTTCTGTGGGGAGACAGAGCACTGAAGTGTTTCACTCCACCATATTGGTGATATCATGCCCCTTTCCTTTTCTTTTTGAAATCATTATAGATCCACAAGAAGTTGCAAAAAAATGTACACAGAGTCAGCACGAAAGCCATAGGAGATCCGAAGGTGTGGCAGCAGGTGTTTTTGAAGGGAGCTCTGAGTGGTGCACTCCCAACGTGACCACAGTACTCTCGTGAGCTGCAGAGATCCACTTCTCAGTGTGCATTTAGGAAGGAGCTCCTCCTTGGTTCCCAGGGGTCTCTCTTCCTGACTAGACACCTAGAAGAGGGATGCTTGTGGAACGAACTATAACCCCCAACATGGCATGAAACTGGGGCTCATTTTCTCCTTCCTCCACCTTCTATTTTAAAATTTCCCACCACCAGTTACCACCTCCACTGCTCTCAGTTGCTTACCTGGTTGCATGACCTATGCTTTCATTTTGTTAAGTCCAAGGCTTCAATAGGCTTAATCTTCTCAGACCAGTGTTGCTGCATGTACCCACCATTGTTGCCATAAGGCAGGAAACTACCAAGAAATGCCAAAATAAATAATCTGAGTTTCCTGCATATTCTTCCTTGCTCCCTTCCTGTAAAAGCAGCCCTACTTGTTACTGCCAATTAGGGTCAATTATCCCACCTCTTCTTGTCTGCTAATCCCTGGGCAAAATCCAAAGTACACAAAGGACAGCACAGATTGTAGTTCAAAGATCCTTGCTGTGTCCTCTGGCAAGATTGCACTCCCCTTGCGGACCAGGACCTTTAACCCTACAGAAACAATAGTTTCAGGGACAAAAAATGCAAAATCCCCAAGAGGGTAGTAGGGTATTTGTAAGTAAAGCCACTCGTGCTTTGGTTCCCCAGACATATGTATTATTTTAATTGAGAACCCAGTACATTATTTAGTGTCTGTGCTGAGCTCTGAAAGACAGCACCCCATCCTTACAGAGTACTGCATACAAGCTGATGCTTTAGCTGTGCCTTTAGTAGGCCATCCCAATGGTTTATCAGGATAACTGCTTCTAGATGGATCCCTTAGTTGGGGCTCATATCCACCACTTTCTTGGATGCAGTGGGTCCTCAGATCTCTTGTCATGTTGTGTGGGATTTGGTGCCTGAGGATCAAGCATTCCAAAGCCCCTGCATAGTGGTGCTGGCTGATGCTCTGAGGTAACTATCCATGTGAGGACAAACTGCTGGTCCCACTGCAGTCAACCTGCTTCTGAGTGGCCAGTTTATTTCTTCAAGAGTAGTGAGAGCTGGGGTAATAATTTCCGTTTCCCATGGCCAGCCACCACCATGGAAGATCCTCTCATGCTCATAAGTCCTAATTAAAGATCATGTCTAACTCCGTGCTTGACATGTCCTTTGGTCTTCGCCTGTGCTTACCCAAGCATCCCAGGAGCTGGGTTGGAACAATTGGTGAGTCAGCCAGGAAAGCTAAGAGCCACTGCCTATAGCAGACATGAGTCTTGGGAAGGAAGACTCTGTGTGGGACATCCAATTGGCCTCTATTGTTCATGTGGCGATGGAGAGGCTGTCCTCCCAGCAAGTGGGGACCTCTGTTTTTAGGGATGCCCTAAAATCTCCAGCAGGGTTGCTGACTGGTTTGCGAAAGATAGCAGGCCAAATAGCGGCAGCCATAGCATGGCCCCTGTTAGGAGCCCTGAAAATGTCTACCAATGCAAAGCAAGCAGCAAAACCCACAGTGTACAATTTAGAAGAGGTCTGAGAAGCAAAGGATAAAGTAACACCACCTTTGTATGCAGTGGTGCCTCTTTACTACAAGGAATTAGCACTCAGTTATGTCATCATCACTTTGTTTTTTAGATCTAACTAAAAGTTTCTTTAGTATTCCTTTAAAAAGGCCAGCCAGTATGGCTTCACTGATATGATCTGAGATTAGTTAATAAACTTGGAATATTTCGTTGGTAACAGAAACCACCAGGAGATAGAAATAGCATAAGATAGTGGGTAACTGGAGCTGAAAGGATGCAGACTGTGCAACAGGACTGAAAACAAAAGCTCAGAAATGGACAGCACAATACTACCTAACTGTAATACAATTATGTTAAAACACTGAATGAAGCTGCAAGGGAGAATGATAGAGGGAGGAGGGCTGGGGGCATAAATGAAATCAGAAAGATAGATAGATGTTAAAGATTGAGAAGGTATAATCTCGGAATGCCTAGAGTGTATAATATTAGTGACTAAATGTACAAATTATAAAAATGTTTTTGCATGAGGAGGAACAAAGGAATGTCATTATTGTAGGGTGCTGAAAATAGATGGCAATTAATATTTTATAATGTCACCTTATGTGTGAAACTAAAGCAAAAAATGTTTATTTGGTACAAAATTTATACTTTGACTGGTGCATTTCCTAATATAACTTATGTAAATAGTTTGATTGAACACCATAAGTACTTGGAATCTCAGGTAGGACATGAGATTTTGTTGGTTTGTCCAGAGTGATGCCCCGATGAATCCCGGAGTGATTTGATCAGTGAGTGGAAAAGTATTTGCAAAGCCCCCTTTGTGGAGTGATAAGAATGGGGAGAAATTCAACTTCCCCAAATTGAATTCTTGATATTCTCACAAGCAGTGTGGACAACCAAAGCTATAGGCTGAGCCCCCAGTCTTGGGGCTTGTTCATATGAAACTTAACCCCACAAAGGATAGGTCATGTCTACTTAAAATTTAGGCCTAAGGGTACCCCTAAGAAAGCCTCTTTTGTTGCTCAGATGTGGCATCTCTCTCCAGCCAACACAACAAGCAATCTCACCATCTTCCCCCTGTCTACGTGGGACATGACTCCCAGGAGTGTGGACCTTCCTGCCAACGTGGGACAGAAATCCTTGAATGAGCTGAGACTCAGCATCAAGGGATTGAGAAAAACCCTAGAATGAGCTGAGATTTAGCATCAAGGGATTGAGAAAACCTTCTCGACCAAAAGGGGGAAGAGGGAAATGAGACAAAGTGTCAATGGCTGAGACATTCCAAACAGAGTTGAGAGGTTATCCTGGAGGTTATTCTTATGCATTAAGTATATATCACCTTGTTATTCAAGATGTAATGGAGAGGCTGGAGGGAACTACCTGAAAATGTAGAGCTGTGTTCCAGTAGCCATGTTTCTTGATGATGATTGAATAATGATATAGTTTTCACAGTGTGACTGTGTGATTGTGAAAACCTTGTGTCTGATGCTCCTTTTATCTACCTTGTCAACAAATGAGTAGAACATATGGAATAAAAATAAATAATAGGGGGAAGAAATGCTAAAATAAACTTAGTTTGAAATGCTAGTGATCAGTGAAAGCGAGGGGTAAGAGTTATGGTAGGTATATCTTTTTTTTCTTTTCTGTTTTCATTTTTTTCTATTGTCTTTTTATTTCTATTTCTGAATTGATGCAAATGTTCTAAGAAAGGATGAATATGCAACTAAGTGATGATATTGTGAATTACTGATTATATGTTTTAATGTTTTATTTGGTTTGTTAAATTTCTTTTATTTAATAAATAAATTTAAAAATGCTTAAGAAAAAGGCCAGCCAACCTGCTTTCATCTTAACTTGGGGAGGAGAACAAAGGACTGTTACTGTGCTCCCACTAGGCTGTTTACATAGACTGACCATCTGCTACAGTCTCGTGGCAAAAAACTTGGCTATGTGGAAAAGTCTATTGATGTCATGTTAACCAGTAACTTTATTTCAGGATTAAAAGAAGCCCCAGGCTCATTGTTAGAGATAACTCGAGAGTCAAGGATGGGCAGTTAATCATGACAAACTGCAATGCCTTGAACTGCCCTCAAATTCTTAAGTGTTGTATGGTTTGTGTGCCAGTTTGATAAGGTTTATGTACCCTACAAAAACAAAGTTTTCATCCTAATCCCATTTTATGGGAGCAAAGGTTTCTTCTAATCCCTATTCAGTACTGTATGTTGGAAATGTTGATTAGATTATCTCCATAGGGAAATGACTCATTAAAGATTGGGTGTTAGTCTGGATTAGGTGGAGGTGTGTCTCCATCCATTCTAGGTGGGGTCTTGATTAGTTTATTGGAATTCCATTGAAGAGGAAACATTTTGGAGAAAGTGGGAGATTCGGAGATAGCAGAGAAGAATGACAGAGCCATGAGAAAGCCCAACAGAGAATGAACCACAAAGCAGAGAGTCCAGCAACCAGCGACTTTTGGATATGAAGAAACATGCCTCTCAGGGAACTGGAGGGGAAGTTAGCAGATGATGCCATGTTCACCATGTGCCCATCCAGCCAAGACAGATAAATTCTGACCTTGTTCACCATGTGCCCTTCCACATGAGAGAGAAACCCTGAACTTCACTGGCCTTCTTGAATCAAGGTATCTTTCCCTGGATGTCTTAGGTTGGACATTTCTATAGACTTACTTTAATTGGGACTTTCCACAGCCTAAAATCTGTTACCTTGCAACTTATTAAATTCCTCTTTTGAAAAAGCCACTCCATTTCTAGTGTATCACATTCTGGCAGCTAGTGAACTGGAACAGTTGAGTAAGATAAAAATTATTCCTTCTGCAGTAATTGATAAGGTAAAATGTTTTCCTATGCCATATACACCAAACCAACTAAATGTCTTCGTTAGGGTTGTTAGGGGTACTGGAAACCTTTTGTTCTTCATTTAGCCCAAATGTTAAAACCTTTACATGTGTTAATTAGAAAAGGTCATTCCTGGAAATGAGAGGACCTTCAGCAGGCTGCTTGTGAAAAGGCAAACAGGTTAATAGTAAAGCCACAAGCACTGGGTGGGGAGAGGGGTAGTGGGGGGAATGGGGGAGGAGGGAATGTGGATCCAGATCTGTCCTGTGATTTGGATACAACCAGCACTCAATTTGGATTTTGGGGGGATGTGAGTGGGGTCTGTGGCAGAGGCAACTTTCTAAATAAATGCCCCTTGGCTTTTGGTCACAGTTATGGAAAGGGGTAGAACTGAGACACAGCCTCCTGGAAAAACAATTGTGTGCTGCATATAGTGCATTGCTGCAGGTGAAGGGAATGATGCAAAGATGCCCAGTGACCTTGAAAATGGCCATCCCTATTCAGAGGTGGATAACTGGCATGGCTTCTAAGCCACCCTCTGGCAGTGCCCAGCTGTGGTGACTGACCAAATGGAAAGCATTCCTGCTACAGTGCAGCATTTTTTTTAAACTTTTTTATTAATTAAAAAACTTAACAAAAGAACATTAATATATCATTCCATTCTACATATACAATCAGTAATTCTTAATATTATCACATAGTTGCATATTCATCATTTCTTAGAACATTTGCATCGATTTAGAAAAAGAAATAAAAAGACATCAGAAAAAGAAATAAAACGATAATAGAGAAA
>PVIY010044639.1:0-19770 GCA_004026745.1 Myrmecophaga tridactyla | reverse complement strand
AACCAGAAGCCAGGAGAGAAAGCTAGCAGATGACGCCATGTTCGCCATGTGCCCTTCCAGCTGAGAGAGAAGCCCTGACTGTGTTCGCCATGTGCCTTCTCACTTGAGAGAGAAACCCTGAACTTCATCGGCCTTCTTGAACCAAGGTATCTTTCCCTGGATGCCTTTGATTGGACATTTCTATAGACTTGTTTTATTTGGGACATTTTCTCGGCCTTAGAACTGTAAACTAGCAACTCATTAAATTTCCCTTTTTAAAAGCCATTCTGTTTCTGGTATATTACATTCTAGCAGCTAGCAAACTAGAACAGTTACAATGGGCCTAATGCAGTTCTGGGCCTGTATAGTAATATGAGTCTAATTCTCATCTTTACTTCCTCCCCAGAAATCAGTAAGTATTTTATATTTTCCTTTGTCTATTGTGAGAAGAGTAGATATCTGTGAAAGTTTGCAAGATATTAGATGTAGTTGAAATGTCGTGTTGTTTAACTAATCCACTGACAACAAAAGAGGAAATTTTCAATGGATGAAAACAGAAGTTAAATATTTTCGATGTGTATGAGTTATTTTGTAATCAATGAGACTAATATGTAAAACCCCTCAATTTTTTATTATAGAAAAGAATGGAAACAAACAACTTTTTTGAAATGTACATATAGGCACCTGGCCTAAACCTAAATCATCTCAGATTTCAGAGAAGTAATCTGAATATTTTGGCACTTTCCCATACCTGGTTCTTTCTCCAGACATCTCAAAATATCCCATAGGACTTTCTCAGTTATTTCACCTCAAAATACTCACCTCAGCTTCACAAACCAATTAAGTCTCAGTTATGAAGTGTGCGCTAAGACTGGGGACAGAAGTAGCTCTATCAAGGACCTCTCTGAGCTTCTGGAAAGTGAGTCCCAGAAAACAGGGCTCTAGTGAGGGATTTACTAAACGTGGAACCACTCAGAATTGCAGTGGAAGTAGATCCATGAAAAGTTCTATTGACTGATAGCTTGGAACCCCTCTGAACTACACGCAGTGCTGACAAGTTTTTGTGAGATTTGTATGAGCACAACCACTGCCAGCTTGGGTTGAAGGGGACAGAGAAGAGACAAATAAAAGGTTGAATGACCTCAAGGGCAGAACCATGGAAGCCAAGGACTGGATCAAAGAGATCTTCTCCAGCAAAGAGAGTGGGACTGCCCATGTGTGTGGAAGAGGTTGGTCCATTTGGAGCCCCAGCACTAGGAGTGGGGGAGCCACCCACTGTGATGTCCAGGGAAAGTGCTGACACTGCAATGCTTAGAGAGGATGGAGTCTATGACCTCAGGGTATGCAGAGAGACTGGTCACCATCTCAATCTCAGAGAGAGTGAAGTCTTGCCCCCATTGCTCTGGGAGAACATAGTCATTGTACAAGCACTTGGAAAGGGTGGGGCTGCTGCTCCATCAGGCCTCGAGGACAGAGATGATTCTCAGGTCTCGAAATCCAATGGACTTTGCTCTGCTGGTTTTCAGAATTTTGGTGGCACCAATGACCCCTGTTTTTCTTCTAATTTCTCCCTACTGGAATGGGAATGTCTATCCTATGTCTGTTCTTCCATTGTATATTAAAAGCAAATAAGTTGTTTTCCAGATTTCACATGTCCACAGCTACGGAAATTGTGCCCCAGGGCAGATCATGAGACGTTGCAAATTAGCTTTGTTTCTGAAATAACTTCTGACTTTGGGGATATTACGATGGAATGCTTTTAGAAAGAACATGACATTTTGGGTCCAGAGAGTAGAATGTGGCGCTTTGGAGTTGCATGTAGCTCCAGAAAAATGCATTCTTAAACTTAATCCATTCCTGTAGGTATGAAACCATTGGAAATATGACCTTTTGATGAGATTACTTCAGCTAAGGTGTGGCTCACCTCAATCAGGAGCTGTCTTAATCCTATTACTAGAGGCCTTAATACATAGAATGAAATTCAGACAGAGAGAAAGAAGGCCATAGAGGGAGTAGCCAGAAACTAAACATCAACAGAACCCAGAACAGAAGGGAGGGACCAGGAGAGATGGCCATGTTAAAAGCTAAGGGCCAGAGATCACTGGCTAGCAGCCCCAGAATGCAATTGTTTTTTTGGGAGAAAGCATCACCTTGATGACACCTTGATTTGGATTTTCTCTTAGCCTCAAAACCATGAGCTAATAAATTTCCATTGTTTAATCCATCCCATTGCATGATATTTGCTTGCACAGGCAAAGAAATTAAAACAGGTTTTGCAACACTGGAAGACTTGAAGAACTGCAATGCAGAGGGGACTGTGATTAGTTGTATACCATTTGCTCACCATCATACCCCCAGGAAATGACTGGCTTTGTCTTTAAGATACAGTCAGAAAATAGAATGGGGTTTCTCCAGTAGAAGCCTCCTGAGTTGGGCTTTATGGAGAGAAAGGAGTCAGAAAATCTGTGATAACAATAATAAATGGGAAGCTACACTGCACACTTGAAATAAAAGCCCTACCTCTCCTCCAAAGCCATCATCTCAAACCAATTACACTTATTTATGCTCAACAAAAGCATAGGAGTAGGTACCAGTTAAGATTACAGAGTGGGATAATGTAGCTGCTCCAATTCCCATCTTCTCACCCCACCCCACCCCCAAATCTTTAAACTAGCAGAAAGAGCTGGCAGAAATATCTTTCTCAAAGTCCCAGAAAACAGTTACTTGAAATTACAGGACAACAAATCAAGAAAAAGGCATTATAAAGCAGCACCCTCGCTGGTCCTTCCTCCATCCTTCACTGGTGGAGCAGCACCTTCACTGGTCCTTCCTCCATCCTTCACTGCTCCTTTGGCCTGGAGCTGGCCTCTGCTTGCAGTGTTGGCTCCTAGTCTCAGTTCTGGAAGTAGCACAGTGACCCCTGTGCATACCGGCAGCACATACTTCTGGCCTGGGTTGTCTGGCAGCACCCTGGGGGACTGAACCAGAACACTTATTACAGGCTTGCTGTCCCAGAACTTGCCGTACCTGCAGATGACTCACAGAGCTCCCCTGCAGAGGCTGTGGGACACTAGTCTAGTCATGGATGCCTGGATCAAGGGGTTGTTGATTGTCGTACATTCGGGGCAGCATCCAGGACCGCAAGGAAACAGTTTCCAAGGGAAGAGGGGACATTTGTATCCATTTAATTGGAGAAGTTACTAGAACCACACATACACATGCCCAGGACAAGACATATTCACAGAAAGGAGCACGGAGGCTCTATGCTTTGGCCTGGAGCTATTCTCTATATATATATATTCTATGGACAAGCTATGAAGGAGAGTATTCACACAGGTCAGTCTGCAAAGACTGGGAAAAGTGTTTTCACTTTTTCTTTCTTCCACCTACTACTTTTCATCCTCATCCTCCTCCTTCTTTCTCTTTCTTTCTTTCTCCCTCCCTCTCCTTCTTTCTCCTCTCTCTCTCTCTCTCTCTCTCTCTCTTCCTCCTCCTTCTCCCCCTTCCCCTTCTCTTCTGCTTCCTTTGTTTTCTCCTGGAATTCAAAGAAATCTCTGTCATAACTGGATGAATATATTCTCAAGGAAAAGATGCCTCAGAGACTAAATTCCGACAACAACAGTTTAAAATATAAAAATGTCCACTTCCACAAAATGATAGCAAAACTAAAAGAAACAGGAAGTGGTGGCCCAGGCAGAGCAGAAGATTAAAACATTAAAAATCAATGAAGAGGACCAGATGTCACTGTCAGGAAGCATGGTGCTATATAGTCAGGTCCACCTGTTCCTGCATCAAACAGAGAAACAAGTCTCTTGCTTTGGTGAGAAGGTGAATTTATTGAAGATGCATCATAAGTAACTGGAGGAAAAAAAAATCTTTCCAAAACCAGTTCAAAGTGGGAGGGTGGTTTGGGCATATATAACCTAAATGACAAAGAAATGGCAAAGGTCCAGGAAAAAAAGTAAAAACCTAGTGTGCCGGTTTGAATCTGTTGTGTACCTCAAAAAAGCCATGCCCTTTAATCCTCATTCAATATTCTGGGTGGTATATTTTTTACTGTTTCCATGGAGATGTGACCCACCCAACTGTGGGTGGTAACCTTTGATTTAGATGGTATCCAGGAGATGAGTCTCCACCCATTCAAGGTGGGGTTGCTTACTAGAGCCCTTTAAGAGGGAACCATTTCGGAAAAAGTTTTAGAGCCACCAGAGCCAACAGAACCAACAGAATGGACAGAGCCCCAGGGAAGCCATTCAAGAATTCTGGAGAAGAAGCTAGCAGATGTCGCCGTGTGTGTCCATCCGAGACAGAAACTCTGAACATCATTCAGCTTCTTGAACCAAGGTATCTTTCCCTGGATGTCTTTGATCGAACATCTTTTATTGTCTTGCTTTAATTTGGACGTTTTCATGACCTTAGAATAGTAAACTTGCAACTTAATATAAATTCCCCTTTTTAAAAGCCATTCCATTTTGGCATTTCACATTCCAGCAGCTTTTGCAAACTAAAGCAGCAAATAAAAGTCACAGGATTCATTAAAATTGAGTAACTTTCACTTCATTTTGTTCGGTCAGTATACCCTGATATCTAGCCGCCCTTCTTCCTTTGTTGACCATTCAAGTCTTTGATCTTGTCCTTTTAAAGGGAAGGAGGTTTTGCCCTTAGTTCAGATGATGTTTCATTCCTGCAAGCAGAGAGAAAGAGGGTTTTTTGGGAATAGAGAGAAAGCTTTCTTTTTGTTGAGATTAGTCAAACAGCAAACGATTTCGACAAGGCCTCTTTATGCTAAAAATAGCTTCAGGACTGCTTGAGTGAAATGATTATACTACACAGTTTTTTAAGCTACTGAAAACTATATAAGCATTTTCCAGTTTAGGAATTATATTAAGTAATTTTTCTATCTATCCAGTTACCACAGACCTATGCTATACCAGACAAAGGCTTTTACAAAATAGTCCTAAATACCCTCAAAGAATCAAAGGGAAACATGGTCAAAGAACTAGAATAATACAATATATGAGCAAAAAAAGAATGTCAATAGACAGATGGAAATTATGAAAAGGAACCATGTAGAGAAATTAAAAATTCCCTATAAGGGTTCAATGGCAGATTGGGCCTAGCGGAAGAATGAGTGAAATTGAAAATAAAACAATTGAAACCATATGGTCTGAGGGGCAGAAAGAAGAAAGAATGAAGAAAAGTGAACAGAGCCGGAAGTACCTATGAGAATCCCAAGAAGATAAGAAAGAGAGAACAAGTAAGAGAGAATATTAAAAGAAATAATGGCTGAAAACTTCTCCAATTTAACAAAAGACATGAATATACACATCCAAGATGCTCTATAAAATCCAAATAAAATAAATCCCAGTAGATCTACATTATGACATATTATAATCAAACTTTCAAGTGATGAAGGTAGAGGGAGAATTCTGAATGCTACATGAGAAGAAGCAGTGTGTCACATGCAAAAGGAGTCTCAAAAAGAATAAATGCCAATTTCTGATTGGAAATCATGGAGGCTATAAGGCAGTGGGATGAAATATTTGAAGTATTGAAAGAAAAAAAAAAGCCAACCCCAAATTCTGTATTTGGCAAAACTGTCATTCAAAAATGAAGAAGGAATTAAGACATTCCCAGATAAACAAAACTGGAGGGAGTTCATCACCACTAAACTTGTCTTACAAGAAATACTAAAGGAAATTCTGCAGGCTGAAAGGAAAGGACAATAGACAATGGACTTAAGCCACATGAAGAAATAAAGCTCTCCAGTAAAGATAATGGCATGGGGAAATATAAATACCAGTACTATTGTAGTTTTAATTTGTAACTATACATTTTTACTTCCTAAAGGACCTAAAAGGTAAATATATAAAATATAATGATCAATCAATGGTTTTGAACTCACAATGCAAAATATATTATTTGTGACAAGAACTACACAAAGGGGAGTGCAGGGTACCAGGGTTTGGAGTGAGGGGATGAAATGGGGTGCTAATGAAAAATGAGTTTAGTGCTTCTGTTTGGGGTGAAGGGAAAGTTCTAGAATTGGATAGTGGTGAAGGTACTCCAACATTGTAAATGGGATTAATCCCACTGAATGGTACCTTTAGGAGGGGATGCAATAGGAAGCTTTGTGTTCTCCATCTTTCCACAATTTAAAATAATGAAAGAGAAACTAACTAGATAATAACAATTAAATGCAATACATGATCCTGAATGGATCTAAGAACAGAGGAGGAAAAGCTCAAAAAGATTTTACTGACATAAGAAAAAAAATGCAATAGAGAATGTAAGCTTTATATCAACATTAAATTTCTTGAACTTTGATATAAACTGCACTTAAAGAGATTACATACATGAATATCTTTGTTCTTAGAAAATGTATAAGGCAATATTATATGTTTAAGAAATATGATGTGTGAAACCTGTTCTCAAATGTTAAGAAAATACATAGGTAGATAATGAAACAAATACATGATACACAGATAATAAATACATGTATCTATACATAGGTAGGTAGGTAGATAGAAAGATACAGCAAAGGTGGAAAAAATATAAAATTGGTCGTAGCTCTGGGTATCGGTGGGGTAGTACATGTTGGAGTTTGGGGAGGAATGGGGTTAGTATTATTTTTACAACTGTTCTGTAAATTTGAAATTGTTTCAAGATTAAAAGATAACATTTAAAAAATACGTATAGAAGAAAATGATATGAACAAGAAAGCTATCAACAATAGCCCAAAAAAAGCAAAGCAGACTAATCCAACAGATAAGTCAGAATATAATTTTTCTTCTACATAGCAGAAAACATTCAGTTTAAAATTACATATTGTAAGTGTTTATTACTGTCAAACATATTATATGCATGAACATGATGGGGTATTATCCAAATTTTACAGATAAAAAAAGAAGTTTAAAATTATAATAAATTTCACCAGGTTCTTACAAATAATACACAAAAGACATAGCATTTGAAACAAGGTCTCTCCTGACTCCAGATTATTTGCTATCAAAGATTAAGGTATAGCATTAAATTTCAATTTAACTTATAGCATATAACATTCTACATTTATTAAATTATCGATTGATAATATCGATATCAGCCAGGCTGGTGGCAATGTAAATTTATTAAATATTTTCAAAACACAATTTGTCAGTAATTTGAAGCAATTTAGATGTCCATCAAAAGGGCAATGGTTAAATAAATAGCTATTTATTGCAGATAATGGAATACTATGCATTCTTTAAAAATGTAAGGCAGATCTCTATCTATTGACATGGAAATAATTCTGGAATATAATTTGAAATGAAAAAACACTTCATATTTTTTATTTTATTTTTGCATGGGCAGGCACCAGGAATCGAACCCGGGTCTCTGGCATGGCAAGAGAGAACTCTGCCACTGCACCATATTGCCTGCCCCATTTTGTGAGTATTAATATTTTAAAGGCTATCTGAGTATATCACATATGTATGCATATATTTGCAATATACATATATCATGTCACACTAACAGAATCCTTTTAAGAAGAGAATAGTTTTAAGGTGCATTAAATAAAAGCTATTTTGCTTGTTTTTCTTTTAATAATTAATGTATTTTCTTTTTAAACAAAAACAATAACAACACATGTACTTACCCATTCCTTTTGTAAGGTGAACAAAAAAGAAAGAATTTAAAAATGTATTATACCCAAACATAGAAAATTATTATTTGATATTCAAATGAAAAAAATCAGTTTATTGTGCAATTATTTGGAATCATCCACTACATAAAGTAAAGAAGCTTGAAAAATGTATAGAAATATGCTTTCACAGTTTATCATTTGCATGTGTCCTAATATTCCCTGGGGTTTTTCAGGTAGTGATATGATGAAAATAATCTAAAATTTAATGATATTGGTATTTTTCCTAATTCTTAGAAAAACATCACTTTCTGTGTGTTTTGGAAGTGATATAAAAAAGCTAATTTTAATAGCAGTTATCCAGGATGGCAGCCACTACCATTTTATAGCCCTTCATTTCCTTGACCTTCTAGATTGTCTTATTACAATTGTTTATGTTAGAATACAAATTTGAGATGGGTCAAATATTTGGTCCAAGTGCAAGAAAAGTTAACTGTTTCATATACAAGAATGTGTCACTTGTAGCAAAACCTTTATTCCTATCAAAGGACATTGTTTCTGTCTTTTGTTAAGACTTCTAGGTTACCTCAGAAATACAATGAATTGATTGTGACTGTTCTACTTGTATTTTTGTTGGTAGTATCAGGGGGCAGGGAGAAAGGCAAATAAAATGGTAACAAATGATTTTGAATATCTATTCTCCTTTTCTAGAAAATATTTGCATAAGTGTTACGTATGTTTTTACAGTTATTTTATAGCATATTGAAATAATGCTATAAAAACAGGTATCAAGAAATAAATAGACTAAGCCCTCAATCTTGGGGTTTGTTCATATGAAAATTAACCCCACAAAGGATAAGCTTAGCCTACTTAAAATTAGGCCTAAGAGTCAAAAAAAAAAAAAAGAAATATTATAATCTGAACATGTTTCATCCTCACTGGCCTATAGATTGAAAAAATAAGATCATTTCGCCATCAATACCTAAAACTCAGCAATTTCTAGTTCTAGCTACTCATGTAGAAACAAATCACTTTCTTGGTAAATCCTTTTGAAAAGTTTATGCTAGCCAGCAAGGATTTTTCATATGTGGATTCAATCACTGTCTGAGCTCTGTAAAGCAGCTCTAATGATTCTTCTCACAAGGGCCCTGAAAACTTAAGAGTTGAATTTTCCCATTCTGAACATACCAGACTTACACTAAACAGTATGCGGCCCTGCATTTTGAATGAGTTTTCATATTGTACGTTGCAGGCCCCCTTCATATTGCAACACTCAAACAGCAAACCCTGAGGAGGGGTGTTAGTGTATCACAGCTCTAGTTTTTCTGTCACTACTGACTTTGGGAAACAAAACCATCAGTGTTTCCCAGTCAGCATCGGTGCCACATGTACACTTCAGATTTCATTCTGCCTTCTTGTCTTCCAATTCAAAATGGGAGGACAGAGCAAAACTAAAAGTATAGTACACTGAAAATGGACGTTTCTCTTCAGATTCAACAGAATTCCTTGATTTTTCTCCTTTCTCTGATTTCCCAAATAAATTTAAACTCCTGGATCCTGAGGACTACTCTTATCAAGGTATTTTTTAGTTTTCTGACATTTTCATGCTTGATTACTGATCTAATGTACATAATCATTCTTCATACAAAAATGAGCCTGAAAATTACTCAAAGGGCTGACTTTAAACAGCCAGTATATGATTTTTTCTTCATGTTTGCTTGTTTTCAGAAAAACATGTGGCTTAATTAATTTCAATCATATATTTTTTATTGGGTTTGTTTTTAAAATGTTCTTTCTTGCTTAAGTAACCACTGGATGTGTTCAAACATCAAAGACAGCAGATATCGAAGAGGGTAAAAATACAAATTATTCACATACCCAAGAAAAATTTCCAAGATACTAGAGTTGAAATAAGAGAGAAAACTTGTATTTATATTTTCAGTAAGAAATTTAAGCAAGATAATCCATTCTCCATCTCCTATGAAGGCAAAAGAAATATTTTTAAAAAGAGAGAGATATAAACAAAAAGAGACAAAGAGCAAGGGATCTCTTCTGCTGAATTTTCTCTTTTCTCCACATTATTTTTGCAGGTAATTTATTTTCTCCATGGTTACTGTGAGAGTGTGACTAAGTGCTGAACTATCACCTTTCTTTACATTTTAGCTTGAGAGGAACAGAAACAATTTCATCCTTGCTACTTTGAGATGCCAAATGTGTTTATTATCTGTACCTTGTCTGAATTTGCAGGAATACTGTATGTTCTATCTCTTCTTTTGTTTGTCCTTCTTATACTAAGTTCTGCTGGAATGAGGCTGGAATCATGTTACATGAAACTAGTTCTCTCACAGATTAAATAACGTATTCTCTAAATGATCAAATGAATAAAACTCTAATAGCAGCCTATGTGGTATACATTAGTAACTTCTCCAACTGAAGATTTATGAAAGTGTGCACTTGATTGATAGCAAATAAACTTCTACTTTTCATCTTATTTGCCTGGTCATTTCTCTACAAATAATCAATTAAAGTATATTTTTACTAGGCTTTTGTGTCATAGCAACACTTAGAATTCATGTCACCTTTTATGTCTTAAAGCAGAAGCCACTTTTAGTACTACTTTTAAAGTACTCTCTTAAGAATCTTTCCTACTTTGTAAGAAAAATAATATTCCCTAATGACTCTAATTTGCTTTAAACTAAGAGTATAAATATAAGCTCTTGACTAAATCTTTGCCTGTCTATACTTCCAAGTGAATTTCAGGCGCTAGGATAACAGTCTCACAATCTTCTTTGGTCACTACCACATCTCTAGCCCCAAGCCGTACCTGGCACACAATAAATTGTTATTGGATGGATGGATGGATAGATAGATAGATAGATAGATAGATAGATAGATAGATAGATAGATAGATAAATGAACAAATGAACAAACAAACAAACAAGTAAATGTACCTCACATCATTTCTCCTCTGGGCCAATATGAACACAGAACACCAGGAAAATTTTAAATGGGAAAATTTTAAATGCTAAATGGTTGAAACAAAGTGAGAAAAACCTATAAAAGGTAAGTCCTTAGCAAATTCATTGAAACAGCTAATAAGAGATATGCAAACTTTAAATGAAAATATCTCTTCAACCATTGTTCTTTTAAATAAAAATGCACTTCCACAAGCAAATATCACAATTTTAGCTTCATGATGAAGTAGCATTTCCACATTTTACACAAAACATTTTTCATGCCTCTACCTGCTTTTTTACCCATAAGTATTGTTTCCCTTATTAAAATTTTAGAGCACAGCATTCATCATCCAGGAAAAGGATATCAGCTATTCTTGTACATTACAGTGACTATGAATTATATTTTGTCACTTAAACTACATATATATATATCAGGAGGGCAGCTTACAGAAATGAAAACTTTGTCATTTGGAAATATGCTTCTACTTTCTCTAAATATAACAAAGCCATTTCATTTCATTGGCTCTGGGCTCATTTACTTGTTGCTTATACTCATTTTTGGTTCATTGTTCTGTTTCTCAATTCATTCATCACCCAGTGACTTGTTCTAGATTTCAAAGTCTCGGTCAATTTATATGAAGGAATTGGAAGCTCACATATCTAAAGAGTTTTGCACCTGATTACCTTCTTTGTCTTTCTGAAACAGAGGTTGAAATATTGTAGTGCTTCTAGGCATAAACCTTAGGTTTAAGGTGGGAGTGGTCATTTGTCTTGGTAGCCGAGCTATTTAAAAGTCTACTGTCAGCTCCAATTTATCCTAACATCCACTACCTGACGCTCTCTCAGAGAGCCAGGTCTCGGGCCAATGAAGGGAAACCACAGCTTCCCAAATGCCAGTGGCTGCAGCTGTACCCTGCTAGAATGCAGCAAGAAATTATCGTCAAAGCCATTAGCAGAGTAGCGGGGTTGTGGCTGGCAGGCAGAGGCTACTGCTAGAACAAACAGGAAACAAACGAACAGTTTCAAATAAGCAACACGAATAAATTGTGGTCTGTTTGCATAGCATGAGGAAGAAGCTGTAGACACTTCAGAAAGAATTTGATGCTTTATTATAAATTTCAGTTTGAGTGAAATAAAGTCAATAATTAACTTGCTGCCTGTGAAGAGACCCACGCTGAATTGTTGACCCATCACTCTATGATACCTGGGTTTACAAGAGTCTCCAGAAATCTGCCTCTTGTTTGCTTGGACTAAGGAAGCTGAGGCTTGTTTACATAATTGAGGTTGTATGCTTGGGCAATTAAATAATTTGTGTGCCGCCTAACTTGCCATTGCTTTTCACATATGTGTAGGAAAAAAAGAGGAGACTGTGTTAAAAATCTGTAAGCCCCTGAAAAATATCTTGTCATAGGAAAACCAAAATTAAAACAGACAAAATTCTTTAAATCACTTCCTTTACAGTATTTAGATGTAACACATCAGTTTATTTATGATGTAAAGTGATAGGTACTTCTCTAAAATTAAGCCAGGTTTCAACCAGAGGAACATAACTGGGAGAGAAATTTACATTGAGACTTAATACAAGTAATTGACTTACACAGCTGTGTGACTGCCTGAGCAAGTCCAAAATCAGTAAGACAGGCAGTCAGGAAGGAAAGACCCCAAGCTGGCTAGAATTTCATGGGCACAAGTGTTTGTAGTCTCTGAGATTAAGGAAAGCCTAAGCCTACTTGTAAAGGCTTCTCTGATTACATCAGGCCCACCCAGGATAATTTCCCTTTTTATTAACTTAAAGTCAGCTAACTAGGGACTTCAAATGCATCCACAGAATACCTTCCCAGCACACCTAGGTTTGCATTTGATTGTAGAACCTGGAATTATTGTTCAGGCTAGCTAAATTGCCTAACAAAAAGCTATCACATCAGGGTGCATGATTGGTTCGGGGTAGAATGCTCATCTTCCATGCCGGAGACCCAGGTTCAATTCCCAGACCATGTACCCACCCCCCAAAAAAGCTATCACATCAGGGTTTGTCTTACTTGCTTTAAAGCCTCAAAGTCCATCTGATTAAAAATTCTAAGGTCATTTTTTGTATCTACCATGAGAAGCAGCTAAAAGATGTCCCAACACTTCCTATCTCGAGGCTGTTTGGGGCTTCTGTGCAGAAGAGTTAGAACAAGCTCCAGGACATATTCGGATGTAACTTGAGGCCAAATAAGCTTGAAAGTCACGTAAATATTTTGGTTTAGCTTGGTCTCATCAAAAATGGCTGTTGAGGGAAGTGCAAATCTGTGGCCCAAAAGGATTTTCTAATGAGAGTCTCAGAAGCCTTTGGCTAGTAAGCTCTCTCCTAAGTACACTGCAGGTGGGTTTTGGGTATCTTTTAAGAGGCTGGGAGATGGAAAGAGAGCTGATGTTGGCCCATTTTAGTCACATTTATAGCAAAAATTTAGCAGGATTTTTACACAAGAGCTGGGCATTCTCACCACTGATTTTCTTTTTTGTTATTTTGCTTGTTTTTTTTTTTTTTTTGATGTTTTTATTTTTCCCTTGCCTATTCTTCTCTAAGGATGTTGCAACTGAAGTCAGTCATTCTTTCAATCATCTTTCCCACATGGGAGGGGAAAAGCCAACAGAACTGTCCTTTCTTCTCTCCCTCTTTCTCTTTCCAGGGAGGAGTGTGGATCCAAAATATGCGACTGAGGATGTGAATAAGTACAAGGTGAACTAAACAATAAACAGTTGTATCCTTTATGTTGGCATCCCATGGTTGTGGCTACCAAAACTCTAAACCCTAATCCCCAGGGCAGAGGTCACAGGGCCGGCATTGTCCCCACCGTCTCTGGAAGAGGGAGCCAAACCTACATGCAGCACATCAAGCCCTGACATGTAGAGAGAATAAGGGCTCCTAAGCCTGAAGTAGGCTATAAATTGGGGGCAGGAAAAGGCAATTGTGAAAATACTCCATATGTAGAAACAAGGAGAAAACTGGACCCTTTATACTACTCTGGTTCCACACGGTACTTTATTGCTACTGAGCTCCAAGAGAATCAGCAAGCACAAAAGGGTTTAAACAAATCAGGAGACCTTTGCCTTGGCAAACTAATCATTTGTAAGAGGATGGAAAAGATGTACTTTTCCCAATTTTTCTTTCTAAATATGACTAAAATACTAGATATTTCATATAACACAAACATGAGATCTCTACTGTGAGAGAAGAAGGCAGATCAGCTCAGGAGCAGAAGTCTAGCAAGACAGAAAACTTCTAGACAGTAAATGCTTTATTTCAGAAAAAAAAATAGAGAAAAATATGACTGTACTCCTACTCAGGCTATCAAAGGCCAACTGGGGAGCTCAGACTTTCATTCTTGTCAAGTTGTATCAAAGAGCCCAACTCCCTACCCATCCATGCCAGGGTCAGGGTGCTGTTAGAGAAGACTATATAGGTGTCTGTGCTGGATTACGTATCCTAGAAAAGCTGTGTTTTAATCTTGATCCATCTTGTGGAGGCAGCCATTTTTTTTAATCCCTATTCAGTATTGTAGGTTGGAAACTTGGTTAGGTTATCTCCACGGAGATGTGGCTCACCCAATTGTAGGTATTAACCTTTGAATAGAGGGAGATGTGACTCCACCCATTCCAGGTGGGTCTTTTAGTTTACTGGAATCCTTTAAAAGAGGAAGCATTTTGAAAAAGCGAGAGAGCCATGAGAACCACAAGAGCCCATGCAGACAGAGACCTTTGGTGATGAGGAAGGGTTACACCCCCAGAGGAGCTTCATGAAACAAGAAGCCTGGAGAGAAACCCTGCAGGCATCACCATGTTCACCATGTGCCTTTCCAGTTGAAAGAGAAACCCTGAACTTCACTGGCCTTCTTAAACTAAGGTATCTTTCCCTGAATGTCTTAGATTATATATTTATATAGGCTTGCCTTAATTTGGACATTTTCATGGTCTTAGAAGTGTAAACTTACAGCTTAATAAATCCCCCCTTTAATAGCCATTCTGTTTCTGGTATATGACATGCATTTTTTTCTGTTGTCTTTTTATTTCTTTTTCTGAATTGATGCAAATGTTCTAAGAAATGATCATGATGATGAATATACAACTATGTGATGATATTGTGAATTGCTGATTATATATGTAGAATGGTATGAGCATATGGTACGAATGTTTGTGTTTGTATGTTGGTATGTTTAATAAATAAAATAAATCATACAAAATCTATACATGAATGTTTATAGAAACAAGGATATCTGTTGTTTGGTTATCCTTGAATGGATGAATGGTTAAACAAACTGAGATACATCCATGCCATGAAATACTAGCCAGCAATAATAGCAATGAACTACTGGTCCATTCAGCAGTCTGAATGAATCTCCAGCGATTTATGCTCTATGAGAAAAGCCAATATCAAAAAGTTACATACTGCATGATTCCATTTACATAATATTCTTGAAATGACAAATTATAGAAATGGAGAAGAGTTTATTGGTTGCCAAAGCTTAAGGAGAGGGTGGGGCAAGAAGGAAGTAGATTTGGCTGTAAAAGGGCAACATGAAAAATCCTTGTGATGATTGGAATGTTTTTATTTTGACTGCATCAATGTCCAAATCCTAGATGTGATGTTATATTAAAGACCTGTGATATATTACCATTGGAAGAAACTGAGTTGAGGGTTTAAGGGATCCGTTATCTTTAAAATTGAATTTGAATCCACAATTATCTCAAAATAAAAAGCTGAATTAAACCACTGATTGTCTTTCTGTGGCCTAATAAATCTGTCAGCCCTTTGGGGCACCCTGTAAAAAAAGAAGTTTAATTAAAAAAAAAAACTACTGAGGAGAAAATATATATATAGCATTAAATTTGGACCTTGTCGATGTGCCTCAAAAGTTTTTTTGGCGAGAAAGAAATATGAAAATATAAACAACACACTACATTTTCGGCACATTTTATTAATTAATATGGCTTTGTATTGATCTCATTTATCTCCATGATGACTACCTAAAATGATAGAGGACTGGTTATTTTGCCCATTTTAATTTTTAGGAAATAAACCCAGGTTTAAGAGATTTACCTAAAAGGAAAAGCGACTTAATAGCTAAGTCTATGAAAACAAAAATCTTAAAACTGCTAACCCAAAGCAAACTTCAAGTACTAGTGGTTCCACGGACATGTCTTTGGAACAGACATTTAGTAAGAAGACTAAATGTCTGTAAGAAGATTCTTGGTGCTCAAGTCTCATTTCAAAAAGAATAGTACTTTCTTGTTTTTTTTTTAATTTGCATTACATAATGAGTTCTCTGTAAGATTTGAATGAAAGGCTTACTGCTAAAAATATACTATATCATAGTGTACTAAAGAGGGCAATGCAAGGCACCTGTTTCCTGAGATTTCCACACTGGGAAGCTTTTATTCCTGCAAACATAACAACTATATCAAAACCCCTGTTGTGCTGCTAATGTGTATCTTTCAAATGCAAGTCATAATAAAGAGCTCTCAGCTACACCTGGTCAGCCTGTGTGACTACTGAGGAAATGAGTCTCATTAAAGAAATCCATTGTTCAAAGATTTGAATTTCAGAAGGGAAAATAAGAAGGCATTGCTTACTTAGATTAGAGAACTCTGCAGTGTGGATATTGGCTTCTAGTCGGCCACTTGGGAGCAAAGTGGCCGTGATGTATGTCCCAGGCATAGTGCAGGTCTGTCCTTGTCCCTTTTTATTGAACTTTAACATTTATAACAATGAGCAGCTTCAAACACACAAAAAATCTACAGCATTCAAACACAGTGTTCCAGTCTACAAATCTTAAAGAGCATAGAGCATGAAGATCTACAATATATGAATGTAAGTTCAAAAAGTCTAATTTCTTTCCAAGGTGATTAAAAATAATTAGTCATAAGTTGCTAATATTTATTAAGCATTTACTTTGTGTCTGACATTGTTCCATGTGTTTCAAATGTTTTAAGATATTTAAACCTTACCGTAACCCTGTATTGTAGGTACTACTATCATCTATATTTTAATAGATAAGGAAACTAGAGTTTAATAAACTTTCCTAATCACCTGGGAGTCAATCTTTCAACCCAGCCAGTCTGACATGAGAGTCTATGATCTGAAACACTTGACTAAGAGGCAAGAGAATGCCTTTCAAAATTCATTACGCTTCATTAGAATGAAGTTCAAAACTGTTACAACAGTAAAAGATCACCTAGTGTTATATAAACTTATTGAAACAGAAGATAATGGAGCATAGAGAATATAGAGTTGTCAGATGGCACAGGACATACACTGTAATTTCTATCATAGTACTCATCAAGATCAATGGATGGAAGTTGCAAGGAGATTTTGCTTACAATAGATAGACAATTAACTTAAAAGAAGAAATGATGACAATGATACTATACTAGAAAGAAACCGATGATGTTCCAAATGACTCCTATGCAGTGGTGGTCAATAAGTATACTAGGGGATCCCGTGAGACAACCCTAGACCCAGCTGTGCACACCAGGATACCCCAGGCAGGAATCAACAGAGTAGACAAAAGTCCTGAGGTGGCCTGGGCAAGAACTCTGCCTGGGAAGGAAATAACCAATATAACTATTCAGCTGTCTTCTTTTGGGGACCGTAAAAGTTAGACATCAAAACGTAAGGGGAGAGAGTTGGTAGTTGAGTGAAAGAAGAAATAATCATAGGACAGATGTTCTAGTTTCTCAAAACCCTCAATTTAATCACTCCTGCAATATCTCTTTTGCCATTTGTATAAACATATTCACTAGTTTGGGGGATTTTTAAGGCATTAGCTGCTCCATTACAGCATAGAATGTAGTGGTATAGTGATAAGAGCTCAACTCTGGAACCCATCTGAGAATGGAATCAAAACTCCATCACCTGATATCCTTTCTACTCACTCATCCTTTCTCTACCTCTGTCTTGAAAAAGGGATTCATAAAAATCTCTAATTCATAAATTTGAGATTAAATAGATTAAATAGACTAATAGATACAAAAAGCTAGAAAAAAATGCTTGCATATAGTAACCACCCTATAATTACCTTCTTCAAAACAAGAAACTATAGTATTTAATGTAATCTTTATGACAGGGTATACACAGGGACAAGCTGAGAATGTATGACCTCAGGATTGCTATTCTATCCTCAAGACTGACTCATTGTCTTTGATATATATAGTCATCTCCTTATAGAACTGGTCTCTTATGTGTATGTTCTTCCACAAATTAAATTACTAAAATTACTTGGAATAACTTTGGCAATGTTCTGGACAAGGTTGAATGTATCCAACCAACATTGATATCTTCCAAATTATTTACTCTAAAGGTCTTTTTGAGACTTTTTTAAATCTTCGCAAATGTCACAAAATGTGAACATTCTACATAACCCACCAGCAGTGAATGAGTGAACCTATCTCTCCCCATCCTCTCAGCACTTGTAGTTTTTTGTTCTGTGTTTTTTTAATTGGCCATTCTAGTAGGTGTGAGATATCTCATTGTGGTTTCGATTTGCATTTCCCTAATAGTTACTGAAGTTGAGCATCGTTACATATGCTTTTGGTACATTTTTATTTCCTCTTTGGAAAAATGCCTACTCATGTCCTTTGCCCATTTTTTATTTGGGTTGTTTTTCTTTATGTTGTTGAGTTGTAGGATCTCTATATATTATATATTAAATGCTTATCAGATACGTGGTTTCTAAATATTGTCTCCCATTGTGTCAGCTGCCTTTTTATTTTCCTGCAAAGTCCTTTCATGCACAAAAGTATTCAATTTCGAGAAGATCTATTTCTTTTATCATTACAAATTCTTTGGCTTTAAGGTCTAAGAAACCACCTCCTACCTGAAGATCTGTAAAATACCCGAAGATCTGTAAAATATTTGGCTATATTTTCTTGTAAAAGTTTTATGGTCTTAGCTATAATATTTATGTCTTTGATCCATTTTAAGTTAATTTTTGTATATGGTGTGAGATAAGGGTAGTCTTTCATTCTTTTGGATATGGATATCTAGTTCTCCAAGTTCCATTTGTTGAAGAGGCTTCTCTGTCCCATTAAGTAGACTTGGCCACCTTATTAAAAATCAATTGCCTATAGATGAGAGGATTTATTTCTGAACACTCAATTTGATTCCATTGATCAGTATCTCTATCTTTTTGTAAGTGCCATGCTGTTTCAACTACTGTAGCTTTGTAATGTACTTTAAAGTCAGGTAGTGTGAGATGTCCCACCTCAATTTTCTTTCTCAAGATATTTTCAGCTATTTAGAGCATGCTGCTCTTCCAAATAAATTTCATTATTGCTCTTCCTACTTCTGCAAAGTAAGTTGTTGTGATTTTAATTGGTATTTAATTGAATCTATAAATCAATTTGGATAGAATTGACATCATAACTATATTTAGTCTTCTAATCCATGAACATGGTATGTCCTTCTATTTTTTTTAGGGTTTCTTTGATTTCTCTTAGCCATGTTTTGAAGTTTTCAGTGTTTAGGACATTTAGTCATTGGTTAAATTTATTTCTAAGTATTTGATAATTTTGGTTGCTATTATAAATGGAATTTTTTCTTGCTTTCCCCTAAGAATGCTTATCATTAGCATACAGAAACACTACTGATTTGGGGATGTTGCTTGTATCCTGCCATTATGGGGGTCAGGTTGCTGATCCCTGCCCTCCAGCCCCTCCCAGGCACTGTTGTATGGCACAGCCTGGAGTGTGGCAATGGAGGCTGCTGAACTTTTCTGGGTTGCACCTTGAACAGGGTTCTTTTGTGCAAGTGATAGAGCTGCCTGAACCAAGGAATCAGCTGATGGAGGGAGGGAAGGATAGAATCCTGGGTTTCTGAGTAGCCACATACAGTCTACCCCCAGCTCACAGGGGACCCCTTAGATTCCTGGAATGTTGAGGGAGGGAAGGTGGGGGCAGGTCCCAGGAGACCATCTCTGGCCACAAAGATGTGACCACATGGGGCTTACCCCCTAAACGGGACACCCTGACTCCAAGAAATCACTAGGCAGTGCAGAGGGAGGAAGTGAGAGGTGCAGTCCACCTCCCAGAGTTGGAAGTGCCTCCCATGGGTTCAAAATGCCCAGGAAGAAACTGATGTGCATCCAGTTGAACCTGGCCCCAGACAGTTCTGCAGTTAATGGGACCAGCTCAGCAGAGACCAATTTGGAGGCCTTACAGAAGAAGTTGAAGTAT
>PVIY010044638.1:0-19594 GCA_004026745.1 Myrmecophaga tridactyla | reverse complement strand
AAAAAAAAAAAAAGACATCACAGGAAATGAAAACAAAATTCAGTATTTCCAATGAACATAGATATAAAAATCCTGAAAAAATATTAACAAATTGAATGCAGCAATGAGAGAAAAGAGAGTATAATATTACAAAATTTGGTTTGTTCCAGAAAGCAAAGCTGTTTAGCATTTAAAAATCCACAAGTATTTTTAAAAGCTAAATAAACTAATTTTTAAATACTGAAGTATAGTGCAAGTAACCATTATAAGAGAAAAAAATGTAAAATACCAAATGATCTTCTCAATAGCTGTGGAAAATAACAATGAATGAAATTCAGTACTCATTCATGATTTAAAAACATACATACAGCATACTAGTAGTAAAGGGGAAATTCCTTAACATAACAGGATATTTATGAAAAATCTATGTGTCTCATCATAACTGGCAATAGAAGAAAGTGAAAGGTATAGATAATTGTGTGAAAGAAGTAACATTTTCTTTATTTCAGACAGTAAGACCATGTCTGCAGAATAGCCTATGTAATCACTTACAGATCTCTTAGAATTAAGTCAGTTTAGCAAGGTCACCAGATACAAAGTCCAAATACACACAAAAATCAATGTTATTTTGATGTTGAATCAATGGACAATTCAAAATGAAATTAGAAAAAAATATAAATTTACATTTGGAGCAAAAATATGTTTAACTGTAAACAAATTTACAGTTTTGCTTACAATATAGGAAACTTCACAGGAAAACATCAATCCCAACCTAATAATAAGAACAGTTTGGAAACCTACAAATCATAACTTTTCTTGAGCACAGAACTCAGGTCCCCAGGTGAGCTAGATTCCTATGGCAGACAAGCTTCTCCAAGCAATAAGGGACATAGTAACGGTTTAGTCTTTGGCAGACTTTGATCGGGAAAGGTGGCTTCTATAAGACAGGATAAAGAAAAAACAGCTTAAATTCTTTCAATTTTTTAAGTGCTGTTTATAGAAATGTAATAGCTTAGAATGCCTGGGAGCCCTACAAAGAAGAGAATATCTTAGTCAAACGTTAGCTCTTTTCTGTGTGCCACCAGTAGTGCTCATGAAAAAAATATTTAGAAGAGGTTAGAAGACTTGTTGTGGTGCAAAGAAAATCTGCGGGAGTGTTAAAAAACCCTGATATTCTTTAGGTCCCCCAAAACATACTGCTTCTGAGAAAAAGGTAAATAAAAGTTGTCACTGTTATTTGTGAATGGGTAGAAAACTTGCTCTGCATCTTTGACTTCCAAATGTTTGACTATGATGCGAATTGGTCTGGGCTTCTTCATGTTTATTCTATGCAGTGTTTATTTAAGAATCCCATATCTGTACACTGCAGTTTATCCCAAATGTGACAAATTTATGATCATTCTTTCTTCACATATTTGCCCTGACCCAGTCCCTATCTGTTCTTATTCTGAGATTTCAATGACGTGTATGCTGCTAGGTACTTTCTAACATTTCCCTGAAAAAGTATGACCAAGACAAAGTATCTACAGGATGGCCCAGTTATTGAAATTGAAATTATCAAAAAAATGTTTTAGAGGAGCAACCAAATTGTGAAAAAGGATGTAAAGAATATATACACATATGAATACAAAGATCATAAATATCTTCATACAAATGGAATCTATTACAATGCACAAACTGAAAATTTTGGACCTAAAAAAATACAATTTGCAAAAAAAATAAGACTCATTACATAAGTTCAAGAACAGGATGAAGATACAGAGAAAATGATTTATGAATTTAAAACAGACCAATTGCAATTCAAAAAAGTTTTTTAAAATATTGAAAGTAAATTAATAACACTTAAAGAATTTGAGAATTTCAAACATCTAATATTTTTGTAATTTTATTTGTGAAGGAGAGAAGGAAATGGGACAGAAAGAACTTTGAAGAATTAAGTTTGGTGAAATACATAAAAATGGATATAAAGTAATCTCAACAAAATGCGAGCAGAATAAATAGAAGGAAAATCAGATTTTGTTGCGTCATTGTTGTGGTAGGGTGAATTACGCATCCTAATGAAAGACATGTTCTTAAACACATTCCTGTGAGTGTGAACTCATGTATGAATTGAACTTTTGGAGATGCTATTGATAGTTCAGGTATGTCCAGCTGAAACTAAATTCATATTACTGGAGGTTTTATAAAGAGAAGAAACCAGAAGCCAGGTAGGTATCAGCAAAATTGACAGGGAGCTGTCAGAAACTAGAAGTCAGTGGAAACCAGGGATAGATACACAGAAATGGATGTAAACCAAAGAACCCCAAGGACTGTGGCAAGTTAGTGCCAGAATCCTACAGAATTTGGGGAGAAAGACTGAGTTTCTGACACCTTGGTTTTGGAATTCTCACTTCCTAAACTGTGAGCCTATAAATACTTATTTTATAAGCCAAGACTTTGTTTGGTATTTGTCATAGCAGCCTGGCAAACTAAGGCACTGTTTAAACAGCTGAAAATCGAACCTAAAAAAGAAAATCTTTCAAGCATATATGGAGAAATTGTGCATTGCATTCAAAGGGGAAAACATTTCATATTAACACTGACTTTAATCAGCTACAATGGAAAAAAAAAGAGTAGAGTGACATCTTGAAAGTGTTGAAAGAAAGCAAAACAAACCCCAAATCCTGTATACTATAGCCAGTAAAATTAAAACAAAGATAACTTGCTGCCAGTTTCTTTTTCTTTAATTTTTTTATTCAAGTAGCATATATATGACCAAAAATTTCCCCTTTATGCACATTTGAATCTGTAAATCAGTGTTCTTAATTACATCCTTGTGGTAGTTAGATACAGTTGTCAGCTTGGCCAGGTGAAGGCATCTAGTTCTGTTGCTGTGGACATGAGCCAGTGGCAAGTGAACCACATCAGTTGCTGATTACATCTGCAGTTGGCTAGGAGGCGTGCCTCCTGCAATGAATGATGTTTGATTTAATTGGCTGGTGCTTAAATGAGAGACCATAATGTAGAACAGCCCAAGTAGCTTGGCATTCCTCATCTCAACACTCACAGCTCAGCCCAGGCCTTTGGAGGTGCAGAAAGAAATCACCCTGGGGAAAGTTGTTGGAACCCAGAGGCTTGGACAGAAGGCCAGCAGAGAGCACCTGTGCCTTCCCATGTAAGAAAGAACCTCAGTTGAAAGTTAGCTGCCTTTCCTCTGAAGAACTAATGAAATAAATCCCCTTTTATTAAAAGCCAATCCATCTCTGGTGTGTTGCATTCTGGCAGCTAGCAAACTAGAACAATCCTCAATGTTGTAAAACTATCACCACCATTTATACTAAAGATTTGCAATCAAGGCAAAAAGAAATTCTGTACAATTTAAGCAGTAACTCTCCATTCACTACTTGGTAACCTGTATTTTAGATTCTGACTCTATGACTTTGCTTATTTTAATTATTTCGTATCAGTGAGATCATACAATATTTGTCATTTTTGTGCATGGCTTATTTCATTTAGCATATCTTCAAGGTTCGTCTATGTTGTCCCATATCATATATCACGTCATATGTCACATATCAGGTCATCATTCCACTTTACAGCTGAATAATATTTCATTGTATGTATAAGCCACATTTGATTTATCTATTCATCAGTTTATGGACATTTGGGTTGCCTCCATCATTTGGTATTTGTGAATAATCCTATTGTGACCATTGGTGTACAAATATCTGCTGGAGTCTCTGATTTTAATTCTTTGGGGTATATACCTAGAAGTTGGGTTGCCGTTCATATGACAGTTCTATAGTTAGCCTTCTAAGGAACCACCAAACTGTCTTCTGCAGCAGCTGCAATATTTTACATTGCCATCAGCAATGGATGACTCTTCCTATTTCCCCATATCCTCTCCAAAACTCGTAATTTTCTTTTTTTAGTAGTAGCCAATCTGGTGAGTGCAAAATGTTATCTCATTGTGGTTTTGATTTGCATTTCCCTAATAGCTAATGATGTTGAGCATTTTTTCATATGTTTTATAGCCATTTGTATATTCTTATTGGAGAATTTTTTATTTAGGTCCTTTGCCTACTTTTAAATTGGGTTGTTTGACTTTTTTACTGTTGAGTTGTAGGATTTCTTTATATATTCTGGATATTAAACCCTTAATGGATATGGATTTCAAATGTTTTCTCCCATTGAGTAGATTCTCATTTCACTTTCATGATAAATTCCTCTCATGAATAAATTTTTTAGTGTGATGAGATCCGATTTACCTATTTTTGTTTTATTGCTTGTGCTCTGCTTGTTTTATTGCTTGAAGATGCTTCCCTATGTTTTCTTGTAGGACTTTCAGAGTACTAGTTCTTATATTTAGGTCTTTGATCCATTTTGAGTTTATTTTTGTATATGGTATGAGATCCTTCTTCATTCTTTTGCCTATGGACAACCAGTTCTGAAGCACCATATTAGGTCTAGTTCATTTACCATATTATTCAAGTTCTCTGTTTTTTAGCACCATTTATTGAAGAGACTATTCTTTCCCAATTTAGTAAACTTGGAAATCATGTCAGAAATCAATTGGCCATAGATGTGAGGGTGTATTTGTGAACCCTCAATTTAGAGAGAGTTGATTGATTCAATCTCTTTACTTGTCTGTTGTGATCTTCTATTTCCTCTAGAGTCTGTGGAGGTCTTTCATGTGTTTCTAGGAATCTACCCATTTCATTAGTTGTCTAATTTGTTGACACATAGTTGTTCATAGTATTTTTCTAATGATCCTTTCATTTCTATGGGGTTAGCAGTAATGTCCCCCCTTTTCATTTCTGATGTTGCCTGGTAGTATCCTCTCCCTCTCTCTTGTTTTTTAGTCCAGCTAATTTTCAATTTTATTGATATTTTCACAAGAGCAAAGTTTTTTTAATATTCTTTATTGCTTTTTATTTTCAATTTCATTTATTTCTGCCCTAATTTTTGTTATGCCTTTCATTTTGCTTGTTTTGGGTTTAATTTGCTGTTATTTTTCTGATTCTTGCTGGTGCAAGTTAAATCTTTGTAGCCCTTTCTTCTTTTTGATGTGAGCATTTAGAGCTATAGGGCTTTTTCTCAGCACTATTTTTGCTGCATCCTATTGTTTCCTCATTTGCTTTCATCTTGAGATATTTATTGATCTCCTTTGTAATTTTGCCTTTGACACAGTGACACAGTGATTGTTTAAAATTGTGTTTAACTTCCCTATATTTGTGGATGAGTCCATTCTCTGTGTTATTGATTCCATCTTCATTCCACTGTCGTCAGAGAAGATGCTTTGTATAATTTCAATCTTTTTAACTTTATTGAGACATGTTTTGTGCCTCAATATATGGTCTAGCCATGTGTCCTCTATAGACTAGAGGGCAGTCCATGTGCACTTGAGAAGAATGCATATTTTGCTGTTTAGGAGTATAATGCTTGGTATATGTCTGTTATGTCTATTCATTTATCATATTATTCAAGTCCTTTGTTTCTTTATTTGTCCTCTTTCCAGATGCTCTGTCTATTAATGAGAGAGGTTTATTGTGGTCTCTATCTATTATCCTAGAGACATCTATCTTTCCCTTCAGTTTGTGTTTGACTCATGTATATTATGTACCATGGTTAGGTGCATAAATATTTTCTGACTTATTTCTTTTTGTTGCATTAACAGTTTATTAATATATAGTTTCCTTTCTTGTTTCTTATAACAGCTGTTTAGAAAGTCTATTTTGCCCATTATTGGTAGAGCTACCCCAGCTCTTTTTTATTTCTATTTGAATGAATTATCTTTTCCCATCCTTTCACTTTCAACCTGTTTGTGTCTGTGTCTAACGTTAATCTCTTTTAAGCCACAAATATTTGAATCACTCATTTTTACCCATTCTTTCAAAATTGTCCTGTGATTGGGAAGTTTAATCCATTAACTTTCACTGTTATTACAGCAAAGGTAGTCCTTACTCCAGCCATTTTGTCTTTTGAATTTTATATATCATTTCTTTTTTTCTCTCTTTTTCTTTATTGGAGAGTTTTTCTGTATATTTGATCTCTTTGGTGATATATCTCAATGATTCATTTTTCATTTCTGTTCTGTATATTTTGCATGGGCAGGCACTTGTTCTGTATATTTTTAAAATATTTTTTGGTTGTGATTTGTATTACACAAATTACATCCACAATCTACTAATTTAAAATATATATACCAATTTAGCTTCAGTAGCATACATGTACTCTGCTCCCATACCCCTCCATTTTCCCCCTCATGTGTTTATAGTCTATATGACATCATTATATTTCACATGTCAATTATCAGGAAACATGACATTTTTCTCTTTAATTATATTCTGTCTCTTATATAAATTAAAGGGTAAAGTAATATATTGAGTATACAGCAAAACTGGTTTTGTACTTACCCTTTGAGTTACCTTTACTGAAAATTTTCACTTCCTCATACCACTCCAAGCCACTCTCTCATGTCTTTTCCTTACAATTTATAGAAATCCCTTTAGTAATTCTTATAGGGCACATCTTTTATTGACAGATCCTCAGTTTCTGTTTATCTTGGTGTGATGGTTTGAATCTATGGTGGACTCCAGAAAAGCCATGCCCTTTGATCCTTATTCGGTATTGCTGGGTGGGAGCATTTTGATTGTTTCCATGAAGATGTGACCCACCCAATTGTGGGTGGTAACTTTTGGTTAGATGATTTCCATGGAGGTGTGTCTCCACCCATTGAAGGTGGAGTTGCTTGCTGGAATCCTTTAAAAGAGGAAACATTTTGGAGACAGTCCCTTTTTTGGTAGAGCCATGAGAAAGCCAGCTGATGCCACCATGTTCGCCATGTGCCCTTCCAGCTGAGAGAAGTATGTTGAACGTCGTCTGCCTTCTTGAACCAAGGTACCTTTCCCCAGATGCCTTCAACTGGACATTTCTATAGACTTGTTTTGATTGGGACATTTTCTCGGCCTTAGAACTGTAAACTAGCAACTCATTAAATTCCCCCTTTTAAGAGCCATTCCATTTCTGGTATATTGCATTCTGGCAGCTAGCAAACTAGAACACTGGAATACATTATACTCTCTTTCATTTTTGAAGGACAGTTTTTGCCAAATAAAGAATTTTTAAGTGGCAGTTAGAAAAGAAAAAACTTTGGGTATCTTAAATACATCATACCACTACCTTCTCACCTCTATGGTTTCTGATTAGAAATCAGCATTTGATCATATTGTGGACCTCTTGTATGTGACAAATCACTTCTTACTTGTTACCTTTACTTTCAGAATTCTCTCTTCATCTTTGGCATTTGGTATTCTGATTGGTATGTGTCTCAGAGTAGATCTAGTAGGTTTTACACTATTTTGAGTATGCTGTGCTTATTGGACAAGTATATTTATGTCTTTTATGAGAATTGAGAAAATTTCAGCCATTATTTCCTCAAATTTTATTTCTGCCTCTTTCTCTTTTTCTTCTTTGGGAACACCCATGTTGCACATGTTCTCATGCTGTCACTCATGTACTTGAGACCCTGCTTACATTCTCTTATGTTCTTTTGTCTAACTTTTTCTGACTATATTGTTTTGATTGTCCTGTCTGGTAATTCAGTGGTTCTTTTTTCTGCCTGTTCAAATCTTCTGTGTGTGACTTTAGTATATTTTTAATCTCCATTATTGTGCCTTCTATCAGATAGTATCTTTTCTTTTTAATCTTTCAAATTCTTCTTTATGCTCACACATATTCTTCCTAATATTCTTTAGATTTATGTCAATCTTTATTTTTGTCCATATTTCCCTTCATCTCCTTTAATTGATTCAGGGGATTTGTTTGAGCATCTTTGATTAATTCTTCCAAGTTCTGTGCTTACTCTTAAATTTTATTTTTTTCACCTTAACTGAGCCAGATCTTTCTAATTCTTAGTATGGATTTTAATTTTTTGCTGATGTATGGGCATCTGCTTATTTTCTCCCCTTTATTTGAGAAGTTGTCAGTTTACAGAACAATCATGCACAAAATACAGGTTTCTTATATACCACCCTATTATTAACAGCTTGCATTTCTGTGTAATTTTTGTTGCAATTGATAATGGCACATTTTTATATGTGTTTATAACTATTAACTATAGTCTATGTTTTAATTTATGTTTCACCGTAGTTCCATAGTTTTTAAAAAATTTGTTACCAAAGATATAATCTAACATTTCCCCTTTTAGTCTACTTCAGCTTTATATTTCAATGTTGTTAATTACATTCATATTACTGTGGTCCAATTGTCATCATCCATTACCAGAACATTCCCATCATTCCAAATAGAAACTTGTATACTTTAAGCCTCACCTTCCCACTCCCTATCCCCACCCCATTCCCTTGTATCCTATATTCTTGATTCCTACTCTATGAGTTTGTTTATTTTAATTATGTCAACTCAGTCAGATCTTACAATATTTGTTCTTTTACATCTGATGTATTAAACTAAACATGATGTTTTCAACGTTCATCCATTTTGTCTTATGCATCAGGACTTGATTCCTTTTAATAGCTGAATAATCATTCATTATATGCATATACAGATTTTGTTTATCCACTCACTGATTGATGGGGACTTGGGTTGCTTCCATCTTTTGGCACTTGTGAAAAATTCCACTATGAACATTGGTGTGCAATGTCCCTGCTTTGAATTATTTTGGATATATAACTAGTAGTGGGATTTCTGAGTGATATTGTAGTTCCATCCTTAGCTTTCTGAGGAATAACCAGTTTTCAACATGACAGCACCATTTTACATTGCCACAAGCAATGAATGAATGTTCCTGTTTATCTGCATCATCTCCGACACTTGTTATATTTCTTTTTTTTAATAGTAGTCATTGTTATGCTATACTAACTGATCTCATTGTGATTTTTGTTTGCATTTCCTGGATGGCTAATGATGTATCCTTTCATGTGCTTTCTGGACATATGTTCATCTTCTTTGGAGGGATGTCTATTCAAGTCTTTTGCCCATTTTTTATTTAGCTTGTTTATACTTTTGTTGTCAATTTGAAATATTTCTTTATATATTATGGATATTAAAAATTTATGGGGTATGTGGTTTACAAAAAATTTCTCCCATTAGATAAGTCATGATTAGATAAAATTGCCTTTGAAGCAATTTTTTTAATTTAATAAGGTCCCATTCATCTAATTTTTCTTTTGTTCCATGTGTGTTGGGTATAAAGTCTAAAAAATCATCACTTAAAACAACTTCCTAAAGATACTTCCCTACATTTTCTTCTGGGAGTTTGATATTTCTTGTTATTATATTCAAGTCTTTGATTCATTTTTTTTTTTTAATTTGCATATGGGCAGGAGGCACCAGGGATCGAACTCCAGACCTCCAGCACGGCAGGTCGGAGCTCTGCCTGCTGAGCCATGGCAGCCGCCTTCTTTGACTCATTTTGAATTAATTTTTTATAGGATGTGTTGTAAGGGGGCTGTCCTATTTCTTTGCAAATGGTGATCAAATTTTCTCAGCATCATTTTTTTTTGAGACATCTTTCTTTCACTATTGAATGGGCTTTGCCCCTTGTCAAAAATCAGTTGGTCATGAAAGTTAGGGTTGATTTTTGAGCTCTCAATTTGATTACATTTATTTATATATCTGTCCTTGTGCCAGCACCATGTAGTTTTGATAACTTTGGCTTTGTGAAAAAATTTTAAGAAATGGAAGTGTGAGTCCTCCAACTTCATTACTTTTATCAAGATCACTTTAGCTATTTGATGCTACTTATCCACCCATTTGTAGATTGACTTTTCCATTTCTCCAAAGAAAGTGGTTGGAATTTGGATTGGGATTGCATTTACTGTATAAATTGCTTTGGGTAGTATTGACATCTTAATGACATTTACTCTTCCAAGCCATGAACATTGGATGTCCATTCTTTAGGTCCACTTTGATTTCTTTTAGCACTGTTTTGTAATTTTCTGTGAAGAACTCATTAATACCACTGGTTAGATTTATTCCTAGATATGTATTACATTCATATTATTGTGAATGTAAATTTCTCTTAATTTCTGGGGTTTTTTTTCTCTGATCATGTATGCTACCACTATGCTGAATTCATTTATTAGTTCTTGAAGCTTTGTTGTGAATTTTTCAGGATTTTCTGTATATAGGATCATATCATCTGCAAATAGGGAAAGTTTTATGTCTTCCTTTCCAATTTAGTTGACTTTTATTACTTTTCTTTTCCTCAGTGCTCTGGTAAGTTCTTCCAGTACAATACTGAATTACTGTGGCGTTGGTGGGCATCCTTACCTTGTCCTGGTCTTACAGGGAAAGCTCTTAGTTTTTCACCATTATGTAGCCTGTTAGCTGTGGGATTTACATATACACACCTCACATGTTGAGGAAGTTTCCTTCTATTCCTAGTGTCCTAAGTTTTGTATGAAGAAGGGGTGCTGTAGTTTGTCAAATGACTTTTCTGCTGATATTTAGGTGACCACGTGGTCTTTTTCCTTAATTCTCTTAAAGTGTTGTATGATGTCAATTTGCTTTTCTTATATTCAATCAGTCTTCCATATTAGGGACAAATCCCACTTGATAATGATCTATAATGCAAATATTACACTGTTGGATTCTGTTTGCTAATATTTTGTTGAGTATTTTTGCATTTTCATTCATAAGATATATTGAATTATTTCTTTGTATATTCTGGATATTAAACATTTATGGGATATATGGTTTACAAGACATATTGGTCTGTAGTTTTCCATTCTTTTGGTATCTTTATCTGGCTTTGGTATGAGGATGATGTTGACTTCATAGAACGAATTAAGGAGTGTCATATCCTCTTCAATTTTTGAAAGAGTTTGAGCAGAATTGGAATTGTCTTCTTGGAATGATTTATAGATTCTCCTGTGAAGCCATCTGGTCATGGGGTTGTATTTGTTGAGAGGTTTTTCATTTCTAATCCAATCCTTTTCTAGTAATTATTTGTAGAGATGTAGTTCTTCTTGAGTCAATGCAGGTAGTTTGTGTATTTCTAAGAATTTGTCCATTTCCGTAGTTTATCTAATTTATTGGTATGCAGTTATTCATTATATCCCCTTATAATCTTTTTATAATTTATTTCTGTCAGGTTGAATTTGTTAATTTCAGTAGTTTATCTAATTTATTGATATGCAGTTATTCATTATATCCCCTTATAATAGTTTTTTAATTTATTTCTGTGGGGTCAGTAGTATTATCTCCCTTTCAATTTCTGATTTTTGTTATTTGTATCCTCTCTATTTTTCTTTCTCATTCAAGTGAAACTTTTGTCAATTTTATTAACCAACTTTTAGTTTTGTTATCTTTCTGTATTGTTTTGTTGGTGGTGGTATTGTGTTTTCTATTTTATTCACCTCTCCTCTAATTTTTGTAATTTCATTCTGCTCACTTTGGGCTTACTTTGTGCTTCTTTTCCTAATACTTTTTGAGACATTAAGGATCTGATTTGAGCTCATTCTTATTTTTAAATTAGCTACAATTTCACTTACAGCACTGCCTTTGCTGCTTCCCATAGTTATATATTTTGTATTTTCATTTGCCTCAAGATAGTTTGTAATTTCACTTCTGATTTCCTCTTAGCCTATTTGTTTAAAAGTACACTGTTGAATTTCTTCATCTTTATGAATTTTTCATTTCTTCCCTTGTCATTGAATTCTGGTTTGATTTCATTGTGGTCAGAAAATACACACTGTAAGAATTCAGTACATTATTAATTTATTAATATTACTTCATGGCCTAATTTATGGTCTATCCTAAAAAATGATCAATGTGCTTTCAAGAAAAATGTGTATTCTTGTTTTGGTAGATGATATGTTCTACATATGTCTGTTAGGTTTATTTGTTTAAGAGTATCATTTAAATCTTATATTTTGTTATAAATCTTCTATCCATTATTGAATGTGGTTTATTAAAGTTTCCTACTATTTATGTAGAACCATCAATTTCTCCCTTCAAATCTGTTAGTATTTGCTTCATATATCTTTGTCTCTGCTATTGGATGCATATACATTTGTAATTATTAGATCATCTTGTTGAATTATCTCCTTTATCACTATACAATGACATCTTTGTCCCTCTTGACTGTTTTTCACCTAAAGTCTATTTTATCTGACATTAATATAACTACCCCAATCTCTTTGCATTATTACCTGTATCATATATATATATATATTCTCCATCCTTGTACTTTCAACCTACTGGTATGTTTGAATTATGGTTGAGTCTTTTGCAGACAGCATATAGTTGGCTCTTATTTTTTGTCCACTTTGCTATTTACTCTTTGTAACTCTTATACCTTTTTATTCTTCACTCATTCCCTTAATGTCTCCATTGAATATTTAATTTTTGGCATTGTATCATATTGAATACCTTCTTATTTCCATCTGGATGCATTTTTTCATCTAATTTCCTTGTGATTACCATGGTGGTAAATTTTAGCATACTAAATATATAACAATCATATTTGGTTTGATACCAAGTTAACTTTAATAGCATTCACATAGGTTTTTACCATACCACTCCGTCCCCCCACATCTTTGTACCTGTTACTGCTTATATTTTTGTATATTTTATGTCCAAAATCATTAATTTATCATTACCTTTTATGTATTTCCATTTCATCACTTATCAGAAGTAAAATGTAGAATTATAAACCAAACAATACACTAAAATAGTACTGGCACTTATAATTAGCCAAGTGGCTAACTTTGCCACTGGACTTTATTTTTTTATACTGCTTTCAACCTCTTTCTAGTGTCTTTTTCTTTTAATCTGAAGATATCCCTTTTGTATTGCTTCTTGGAAAGGTCTAGTGGTGATGAAGTTCCTCAATTTTTATCTAATATTATCTTAATCTCTTCCTTGTTTTTGAAAGAAAGTCCTGCCAGATTTAAGGTTCTTGGTTGATGGTTGGACTCAACCTAAAACAGTCACATTATTCTAACAAACTTCTGTTTTAATGCTATTCTGGCAGAACAAAGTGTGCTGCACTTTAAGATTATATTAATTTAGGTCTTAAAGCATGGAAAGTATTCCAGGCTGATTTGAAAGTTTTTCTTTACTTTTATTAAACCTTAATTAATATTCAACATTTTAATAACTTTAATTAAATGACTTTATACAAATTAATTCTAAATGAATAATTTCATAACGAATAATTCAAAAATTAAATGCATTTATATCTTGGAAAATATTGCATGTATTCCTGCTAATTTCTATTTATTCTTTTATATATAAACCTGAATTATATTTAATAGAACACAAAAACTAACTTGAAGAAAAGAATAGTCACTGAGAAGTGATTTGAGGTAAATCACATGTATTCATCTTTTGCTAGTAAAATAAAAATATTTATAAATCAATAGGCTTTTTTATTTTAGAAAAAATAAGGAATAGAGGGGAAAAGCAGACCTTTAAGTTAGATATACTAGCAAATTATAATCATCAATGAAATAACATTGTTTATTTCAAATACATATGAAACTTTCAAATTGTAAAGAATGTAGGTTATCTGCTCCAACATTCATAAAATGAAAGAATATGTCATATCAAAGTTTTTAAAAGTGGCAAAGCATGAGAACTTGCTACCTCAAAATTTAATTCAGTAATTATAGTTATAATATTAGAAAACTATTTATGAATTACAATATCTTTACCTATCATTCTTTTCCTTTTTTAATTTCCTTATTTCTTTTTCTATTAATATCATATATTGCATCAGCATTGATAATGATGATTCTTAGACTCCAACTGTTAAAATGATTGCTCAGGTCCCTTTATCCCTGTTCTGAATGTTCTGTTTAATCTCTGTTCTGTTTAATCTCAATTCTGAATGAATGTTCTGAGTAGTTTAATCTCTGTTCTGAATGTTTTCAACTCTAAGATGGAAACCACTGTGCTCTGAAACAGTGACCTGAAAAACAAATCTGAGCAAGTCTGACCTGAAAAACAAGTCTAGGTATGATTTCTCAAGCTTTGGAGAAGCTATTTTTGAAATAGTGACCTGGAAATGAGGTCTGAGTATGATTTCTCAAGCACTGCAGAGTTGCTGGAAGAAATTTTGAGAATAAGAGTTTGAAATAGGGGATGCAATTTTTAGGAAGGATTGGAAATGCACTTCAAATTAGAGAGTGCAGATTATTTTCTTTTCCCATTTTAATTGCATTATCCAATATGGGAGCTATATTGGCCATTTTAGACATGAAATGTGGTTAGTCAGAATTAAGACATGATGTAAGTACAGAATACACAGCAGTTTTCAAAGTTAGTATCAAAACAAATGTTAAAACATCTCATTAATAATTATAATAAAAGTTACATTTAAAACATTAATAAATAAGCTTAAAATTCATTTGAGTTTGTTTTTTACTCTTTTTTAGGGAGGCTATTAGAAAATTTTAAATTGCATGCATTTTTTGCACTAGATTTCTACTGGATAATGTTGTTTTAGAAACTGAAATTAATTCTTAACATTAATCTTAATGTAAAAACCAAAAACCCTTTTTAATTGCCAGTTAGATTCATTTTTCCTTTTTTTAATGATTTTTTTTTACTTTTTTTCTTTTAGAAACATAGTAAAGAACAAATATAAGATCTATATAGTAATGAATTTATTTGCAGAAGTTATTCTTCAGATTTATGAATAAATTACTATTAAAGTTTTATAATTTATTTCTATACTGTTCAGCAAATATATCAAGCTAATAGAGATTCAGGACAAATGTTTCAGCTATTTTAATTCTCCATGATTTGAATTTTAGTACATTCATTCTTCTGAGAAAAGCATTTACTTAATGCAGTTTAAATTATCATGTTAAACTAAAATGAGCACTTATTCATGCTTTATTTGTAATGTAGTTGACACATGAACACTCTGAAATAAATTAAACATCATACCAATAATGACACTTTTTTTGATAATAAGTTCACTGAATAATCTTTTTAACATTTCTTGTGAAAAGTGAGGGTGCTCAATACAGAGTAATTAATGCACATTAACTATTTCATTTTCTACAATCTAAGCTGTTACATGAATCCCATGCTAAAACCGCTAACTGCTAGCAAGCACTCAGAGGAAGACTTTCTGACCATAGTGTTTACGTAGGAAAGCCTTTACCAGCAAGGATCCAGACTTACGCACCTTGTCTCACCTTTCAGTTCGCTTCAGGCATTGTGAGAATCTGGAGGTCCTTCATTATTTTCTAAATGCCTCGACTGCCCTGTACATGTTTTGGTATACAAGACCCACTGCAAAAAGGAGGTGACGCTTAGTGCACTTGCTCATTATCTGTACTTTTTCTTTTATATAACTAATACTGTAACCCTCGCAGCGCTTCCTTCAAGTTAGCAGTATTAGTTCCACCTTATACAAGAGAAACAAAAGCACAAAAAATTTTAGTAAATCGTTCCATGTTTTATAGTTGGAATCTGTAGAAGTAGAATTTGAACACTGGTGGTTTGCTCTAAAACCCATACTCTTAACCACTCTACAACACTGTAGGAGCCAAGGGTTAAAACAAGACCTGCAAGTTTCGTTGGGAGCAGCTGACCTCAGGATGGTGGCAGTAAACTGTGGAGATTGTTATGTAGAGCAGTCTGGGAGGAAGAGAATGTTTGTTTACCCCAAATGGTTATTTTAAGTAGGAAGGAAGAACACTGAAAGATAAGAACTTTGTTCCCTCAGGAAATGCATGCATGCCTTTTGTACATGCCTTTTGTATCCTGCAGTATTTAAGCAGGATCTGAATAAGAATAAAGTTGTCTGAAGTCTGATGTCTGATGTAAAGTGAAGCTTCAGACCCCCTGAACCCATCGGTGTCTGTCTTTCTTTTCTTCCTTTCTTTCTCTCTTTCTCAGCATTCCTTAATATACTTTGAGCTCTGTTTCAATAGGAAGCAACACAACACTTATTCTTGATTATATATATATATATATGGTAAATATATATTACAAATATTATTTAGGAGGTCACTATACTTTATCTTCCAGCTCAGATTTTCATTGAAAAATGTAATGAGCAATAATTAAGATTAATTATTTTTATGGATAGATAAAATTTTAAAAGATGTGGCTTAAATAAAAATACATGTTTCAATGATTGTTTATTATTCATTTTAGAGACATTTCATTTAATGATAAATAAACAAAGAATCTGTTTATTGGATACCATGTTGACTGAAAAAGCATCAGTAAGACTCCTGGATGTTTCTATTCAATTAGCAAAGATGTCCTTTTTCATTTTTAACATTCAGTGATTCTTTGGGAATATACTATCAGTGATTGTTATTTTTCAATGTATAGTGTGATGTTATTTAAATAATTTATGTTTATAATTGGAATTTATAGGCCTGCAATTTATTGGATATTATGTCTCTTTCTTCTATCACCTTTTCCCCTTCTTTGCATGTTAATGTAATTAGAGGTTGTTTTATAGATCCATCAGGATTGTTAAAATATTTATAGCTTTAAAATATTAATCAGGAATCATTACATAGTCATTTAAAACTTTCCAGCTAACTGACATAAAAGAAAAAGAAAAATGAAATATCTCCTATAAAGCCATTGAAAGAAAATAAAATTGTCTATAAAATACTATTACATAAAGTTAATCCCCAGTATCCTCTGGACTTTAAGTCATCAGACTTCTTCACTATGAATGTTACTTTGTCTTTTTCTAAGTTAAACATATATAGTTTTCAATTGCTGTAATTTAAAGATAGTTTTAACTTACATTAAAATTTACATTAATTAATCAACATTAACCACTAATTTCTGATGCTTTGGATAAAACCTGTGATTAAGTTTATTCATTCATATTGAGATGATGATTTGACTTAAATCCCAATCCAGATAAATTTTGTAGTTAAAAAATCACATCCCTACAATTTTTTTCTTTGTCACTGTATCCCAACACTAATTATAAGTGCTTTTCATCTCATGTGCATAAAGGATAATCTAAACATGTTTCCCTTCCTGAATATATTGGCTATTTGTGATGTTTTCATAATTAAAAAAAAAAAAAGAAAACATGAGAACAGAGCAAACATTTATTGAGAGGCAATTATGCTTTAAAAATTTTCAAGTACATCGCAACATTCAATCCTCACAATCTCTTCCATGTACAAGGATGTCATGCTTATAACATGGCAAACAGGTAAATAACTTACCCAACTTCATAAAACTGAAGTGGACAAATAACAATTTAAAATTAGAAATGGCTGTCTTTGATTTTTCTATTTGCCATTTTATTTTTTAGGAACAACCTTTCTTGACCTTAGTTATGCATGGGGCCTGGAGCTTGGATAAGGAAAAGTTTAGGGTCATCTCATTTCACCCTCTTGAGAAGAACTAATATTCTCAAGACCAAGACCAAATTCAAAGTTGAACCATGGAGTGAGAGAGTGGGGATGGGAATTTCGGTTTGATGAATTTATACTATGTCAGTCACTAAATATAATAGCCTTATATAGTTTCTAATCCATTCCTATCCCTCTCTTTTGCTCAAATTCTGAAACGTCTCTATATTCTCCCTCTGGATATTCCCTTTGATTTTGCTTTAATAGAAACCTGGCTTTCCCCTCAGGACACTGCTTTCCATAGGGACCTCTCAAGGGGTGACACTTCTATTTGCTTTTCTACTTTTTTCTCAGCCTAATGAGGTATAATTGGCATGCAATGAACTTCACATATTTAATGTGTACAACTTCATCAATTGTGATAGATGTATACACCTGTGAAACCATCACACAGTCAAAATAAAGAATGCATCCTTCTCCCTCAGTAGGTTTCTCAAGTCACTTCATTGGCAATCCCCCCTCCCTGATCTGTACCCCCTTCCTTGTCACCAGGCAGCTACCAATCTACTTTCTGTCCAATGGTTGATTTACTTTATTTTATTTTGTTCTCTGTATCCTATCTCTGGATGCCAAGAAGGGGTAAGTCATTGCCACTTCCAGACGTTTTCCCTGTCTCTTTTTCTTCTGAATCTTTAAATTCATGTTTGTCTCATTTTTTATACAGCATGTTCTCAAATACCTCATGTTCATTTCTTTGCATTTTCAAATGAAGAGAGGTTGTTGAAGACTCAAAACATGCCAAGGAATAGCATATAGCTTGTTGTTGAAGCCACTCTCTGAGCCCGTGATGCTGCTTGCCTTCCATGTCAGACACAGCTGCCCAACTCAGGCTGCTTTACTAGACTGGCAGAGAGTGTGCTCTCCATCCCACCACCTACCTTTCAGACAGTGAGAATAGATGCCAACCATGAAAAAGTCTAAATTTCACTGTACACTGCTATTAAGCCTGTTTTCTTTCCCATGCTTGCCTCCTATTATTTTTGGAGACTATGTTTTCCAAACTGCCAAGTTGCTTTTTCAGTCTTCACCTATTCTCTGTCTACTCATTCAAGATGTATGTCACTCATGTATCACCTATGTACTTTTAAAATTTTATAAGCTTTACAGTTATAGGAAATCACTCTCAAGTTGTAAGCTGTTAGCTTTCACTTGGGCTCTCAACTGATGAATTTTTGTCATATTTTTTATATTTTCTTCCCAACTAGATATTTTAGTGGTAGTCAGGAAGGACTGTGACAAATACTTGTCAATGTCTTTTGAAACAATACATATTAAAAACAGCATTGTCTACCATTTGTGTGTGTGTGTGTGTGCGCGTGCACAATAAGATTCTCACTCTTTTAAGAGCAAGGAGGAAAGTTTCTGAGTTGATTGTCCTAAACAGCAGGTGTTTGATTGAAATACCCTTTTTACTGATCTTATGCTCAACTGTATATTCTACATATGGGCACACATGGTATTTGTTGAGTTTTACCACACACAATAATAAGAATTGGGTCTACTACACAAAAATAAGCTCATATAAATATATATAAGCATAATTTTAATTTAAAATGCATCTATCAATCCTCTAATAAATAATTAACCTTCAAATACTTTCTTGAGGACAGGAATATCTTATTTACCTCAACTAATGGTTTACTTACATATTAAAACATACCACAAATTTTAGGTGTTTTAAAAAAAAGAAACAGGAAAATTACTCTTGGGTAGTCTAAATATTACTTGTATTTCTAAAAGAGTAATTAATTTTATTACATATCCCAAGTCAGTAGATGTACTTACTAACATAAGGATTTAGATATCTCTTTGTACATGAAACTAATTCAAATTAATGAAGTAATAATTGCCCCTCTGTTATTACATGTATTACCTAATTAAAGAATGAATAAAATGTCATAGGAAAGAGAGTGACATTTGTTTAACAAGAAATCATTAACAATGTGTCTCTTCTTATTGAACTCAGAAAAGGCTATACAATTGAGTGTGCCAGTTATTCTAGCAAATATGGCTGTTCGCTTTAACCCACATACCTTTTGAAAAAGGTCATATATCATTTTACTGCTGTTCTATGGAAGAACGACTATTTGTATCTCCTAAAAAATAAGCTAAAAATCAAGAAATGCATCTCATAAAAGAAACATATTTTGTTAACTTCTCATTTCTAACTTATAGCTACAGTAAGTGATTTATAAAAAGAAACTTTGCTTATAGGCTTTAATTTTAGAAATCTGAGTGTATTTTATGGTCCTTTG
>PVIY010044637.1:0-19583 GCA_004026745.1 Myrmecophaga tridactyla | reverse complement strand
TAAAAGTATCTTGAGGAAAAAAAACGAAGCTGGAAGTCTCACGCTGCCTGACTTTAAGGCATATTATGAAGCTACAGTGGTCAAAACAGCATGGTACTGGCATAAAGATAGATATATTGACCAATGGAATCGAATAGAGTGCTCAGATATAGACCCTCTCACCTATGGACATTTGATCTTTGATAAGGAAGTCAAGCCAACTCACCTGGGACAGAACAGTCTCTTCAATAAATGGTGCCTAGGGAACTGGATATCCATATGCAAAAAGAATGAAAGAGGATCCATATCTCATACCCTATACAAAAATTAACTCAAAATTGATCAAAGACCTAAACATTAGATCTAAGACCATAAAACTGTTAGGAGAAAATGTAAGGAAATATCTTATAAATCTTATACTAGGAGGCAGTTTCCTAGACTTTACACCCAAAGCAAGAGCATTGAAGAAATAAATAAATGGGAACTCCTCAAAATTAAACACTTTTGTGCATCAAAGAACTTTGTCAAGAAAGTAAAAAGACAGCCTACACAATGGGAGACAGTATTTGGAAATGATATATCTGATAAAGGTCTAGTATCCAGAATATATAAAGAGAGTGTTCAACTCAATAACAAAAAGACAGCCAATCCAAAAATGGGTTAAAGACTTGAACAGACACTTTTTAGAAGAGGAAACACAAATGGCCAAAAGGCACATGAAGAGATGCTCAACTTCCCTGGCTATTAGAGAAATGCAAATGAAAACCACAATGAGCTATCATCTCACACCCACCAGAATGGCCATTATCAACAAAACAGAAAATGACAAGTGCTGGAGAGGATATGGAGAAAGAGGCACACTTATCCATTGTTGGTGGGAATGTCAAATGGTACAACTGCTGTGGAAGCCAGTTTGGTGTTTCCTTAAAAAACTAAATATTGAATTGCCATATGACCCAGCAATACCATTGCTAGGTATCTACTCAGAGGACATGAGGAAAAGGGCACAAACGGACATTTCACACCAATGTTTATAGCAGCATTATTTACAATTGCAAAGACATGGAAACAGGCAAAATGTCCATCAACAGATGAGTGGCTAAACAAACTGTTATATACATATGATAGAATATTATGCAGCTGTAAGACAGAATAAAGTTATGAAGTATGTAACAACATGGATGGACCTTAATGACATTATGCTGAATGAGATTAGCCAGAAACAAAAGGACAAATACTGTATGGTCTCACTGATATGAACTGACATTACAGAATAAACTTGGAGAATTTCATTGGTAACAGAGACCATCAGGAGATAGAAATAGGGTAAGATATTGGATAATTGGAGCTGAAGGGATACAAATTGTGCAACAGGACTGAATGTAAAAACTCAGAAATGGACAGCACAATACTACCTAACTGTAATTGTATTACAGTTGTAATACATAATTGTATTAATGTTGAAACACTGAATGAAGTTGAATGTGAGAATGATAGAGGGAGGAGGGCTGGGGGCACAAATGAAATCAGAAAGAAAGATAGACGATAAAGACTGAGATGGTATAATCTAGGAATGCTGAGAGTGTATAATGACAGTGACTAAATGTACAAATTTAAAAAATGTTTTTGCATGAGGAAGAACAAAGGAATATGATTACTGCAGGGTGCTGAAAATAGATGGTAATTAATATTTTGAAATTTTAACTTATGGTGAGTGTGGTAGTTAGATTCAGTTGTCAACTTCACCAGGTGAAGGCACCTAGTTTTGTTGCTGTGGACATGAGCCAATGGTACTTGAACCTCATCTGTTGCTAATTACATCTGCAGTTGGCTAGGAGGCATGCCTGCTGCAATGAATGATGTTTGACTTAATTGGCTGGTGCTTAAATGAGAGAGTGCGATGTAGCACAGCCAAAGCAGCTTGGCATACCTCATCTCAGCACTCACAGCTCAGCACAGGCCTTCAGAGATACAGAAAGGAATCACCCTGGGGAAAAGCTGTTGGAACCCAGAGGCCTGGAGAGAAGGCCAGCAGAGATTACCCTGAGCCTTTCCACGTAAGAAAGAACCTCAGATGGAAGTTAGCTGCCTTTCCTCTGAAGAACTAACAAAATAAATCCCCTTTTATTAAAAGCCAACCTGTCTCTGGTGTGTTGCATTCTGGCAGCTAGCAAACTAGAACAGTAAGACTAAAGCAAAAATGTTTATTTAGTACAAAATTTATATTTTGACTAGTGCATTTCCTAATATAACTTATGTAGGCAGCTTAATTGAACACCACAAGTACATGGAACCTTGAGTAGGACATGAGATTTTGTTGGTTAGTCCAGAGTGATGCCCTGACAAATCCCAGAGTAAGTTGAACAGTGAATAAAAAAGTATTTGTAAAGTCCCCTTCAGGGAATGGTGAGAAAGGAGGAATATCCAACCTCCCCAAGTTGAATTCTTGATATTCTCACAAGCAGTGCGGACAACCAAAGCTATAGACTAAGCCCCCAATCTTGGGGGTTGTTCATATGAAACAACCCCAGAAAGGATAAGTCAAGCCTACTTAAAATTAGGCCTAAGAGTTACCCCCAAGAGAACCTCTTTTGTTGCTCAGATGTGGCCTCTCTCTCTCTCCAGCCAACACAAGCAAACTCACCATCCTCCTCCTGTCTACGTGGGACATGACTCCCAGGGGTTTGGACCTTCCTGGCAACATGGGACAAAAATCCTAGAATAGCTGAGACTCGGTATAAAGGGATTGAGAAAACCCTTAGAGTGAGCTGAGACTCAGCATCAAGGGATTGAGAAAACCTTCTCGACCAAAAGGGGGAAGAGTGAAATGAGACAAAATAAAGTGTTAATGGCTGAACGATTCCAAACAGAGTCCAGAGATTATCCTGGAGTTTATTCTTATGCATTAAATAGATATCACCTCATTAGTCAAGATGTAATGGAGAGGCTGGAGGGAACTGCCTGAAAATGTAGAGCTGTGTTCCAGTAGCCATGTTTCTTGAAGATGATTGTATAATGATAGAGCTTTCACAATGTGACTGTGTGATTGTGAAAACCTTGTGTCTAATGCTCCTTTTATCTACCTTGTCAACAGACGAGTAGAACATATGGAATAAAAATAAATAATAGGGGAACAAATGTTAAAATAAAGTTAGATTGAAATGCTAGTGATCAATGAAGGGGAGGGGTAAAGGGTATGGTATGTTAGAATTTTTTTCTGTCACCTTTTTATTTCTTTTTCTGAATAGATGCAAATGTTCCAAGAAATGATCATGATGATGAATATGCAATTATAAGATGATATTGTGAATTACTGATTATATATGTAGAACAGAATGATCAAAAGTTAAGAATGTTTGCATTGGTGTTTATTGGTATTTTTAAAAAAAATTTAAAATTAATAATAAAAAAAGATTGTCACTGTCTTTATTTAATCTTCAATCATTAATAGAAACAATAAAATCAAAGAACAGCTCCAGTCCAACTCTATGTCCTGGTGAATTTTCATGAACCCACAAGATGTGGAAGCCTTCAGTGCCCCCCACCGGGATCTCTACCCTATGCGAGGAACCCTTGGAGGCAGCAGCAGGCAGACGGCTGTGGCTGAACTCCAAGCTGCTCCCCGCCCACCCCTCACCCACCCTCACCTCGCCCCCTGCACATCGCCCACTCCTCTCCTCTGCATAGTGTAAATAACACATTCTTTTTTTTTTTAAACATCTTCACGGACAAATCTTCACATATATATAGTCCACACGTGGTGCCCAACCGGCAGCCCACAACACCACTACACAGTTGTGCACTCAACACTACACCCACCCCCCAGAACATCTGCATCACTCCAGAAAAGGAAACAAAAAGAAAAAACTCATACATCTCACACACCCTGCCCCACTCCCCAACTGACCACCAGCACTTTCATCCACCCAATCCATCCTACCCCTCATTCCCCACACCATTCCCCCATCCTTCCATCCATTAAATAACACTCTTAAACAATCAGTGGGTCAAAGAAGAAATTGCAAGGGAAATCAGAAAATATCTGTAGACAAATGAAAATGAGAATACAATATATCAGAACTTATGGAATGCAACAAATGCACTGCTGGGAGGGAAATTTATTGCCCTAAATGCCTATATTAAAAAGGAAGAAAGAGGAAAAATTGAGGATTTTACTGCTTACTTTGGAGAACTAGAGAAAGAAAAGCAAACTAACCCCAAAGCAAAAAAGAAGAAGGGAAATAACAAAGATTAAAGCAGAAATAAATGAACAGAAGAATAAAAAAATAATAGAAAGAATCAATAAAACCAAAAGATGCTTCTTTGAAAAAATCAATAAAATCGATGGAAGCTTAGCTAGGCTGACAAAGAAAAACAAAGAAAGAGGACACAAATAAAATTTAAAATGAGAGGGGCCATTACCTTGAATTATAAAGAAATAAAAAATCATAAGAGGATACTATGAACAACTATAGGCCAATAAACTAAGCAGCTTAGATGAAATGGACAAATTCCTTGAAACACATGAACAGCCTACACTGACTCAGAAAGGAACAGAAGACCTCAATAAACCAATCACAAATAAAGAGATTCAATCAGTCATCAAAAATCTTCCTACACAGAAAAGCCCAGGGCCAAATAGCATCACAAGGGAATTTTACCAAACATTCCAAGAGCTAACACCATTCCTGTTCAAACACTTTGAAAAATTTGAGGAAAAAGGAATACTACCTAACTTATTTTATGATGCTAACATCACTCTAATGCCAACACTGGATAAAGATACAAGAAAGGAAAACTACAGGTCAATCTCTCTAATGAATGTAGATGCAAAAATTCTCAACAAAACACTTGCAAATTGAATCCAGTGGCACAGTAAAATAATCATACACCACAACCAATTGGGGTTTATTCCAGGTACACAAGGGTGGTTTAACACAAGAAAATCAATCAGTCTAATATAACTAGTAACAAGTCAAAAGGGAAAACAATCACATGATCATCTCAACTGATGCTGAAAAACATTCAACAAAATTCAGCATCCTGTGAAACGAAGATTCAACAGTTCAAAATGTAGGAGTCAAAGCAAATTTCTTCAATATGATAAAGGGCATATATGAAAAACCCACAGCCAGCATCGTACTCAATGGTGAGAGACTGAAAGCCTTTCCCCTGACACCAGGAACAAGACAAGGATGCCCACTGTCATCATTATTCAACATTGTGCTAGAAGTTCTAGCTTGAGCAATCAGGCAAGAAAAAGAAATAAAAAGCATCCAGATCAGAAAGAAAGTAGTAAAACTTTCATTATTCGCAGATGACATGATACTATACTTGTAAAATTCTGAGAAATCTATGACAAAGCAACTTCAGCAAAGTGTTGGGATACAAGATTAACGCACAAAATCTGCAACAATGTGAATGAACCCGTTGGACATCTGGTGAGGCAAAATAAGCCAGAAATAAAAGAGCAATTATTGTATGGTCTCATTTAGGAAATACTTATAAGATAACTTGGGCCTAGATTGTAAGCTCTTACAGCAGTCACATTTAGCCTGGAGTGGTAATTGTTATTTCTGGATTTTGAGAAGCTGTTTTATATATGTATAACCTGGTATTCAGAGATAAGAATGAAGCTGATTAAGGGGTCAGGATTAAGGTAATTCAGAATACAGGGGTAAGGAAGACATTGCTTGTATTTTAGAACTCCACCTACTATTTGAGATGAAAGGAAGAATGTTTTATTATGTCCAGAACATAAAAAAGAAACATAATAACAAAACCAGAACCTAGGATTTCTGTAGCATATATTCTAACTCAACTTGTCTGGATAGACCATTTAAACAAGCCAAACACAGGGAGCTCAGAATAAGATATGAGAGCCTTTAATCTTGTATTGCTTAATCTAATGCCTTAATGTAATATACTCTGGATACACCCCAGAGTATATTAAGCAGATAATCAAGAAGGATTGGCAAAGTTCCTTGAGGGATGGGAAAAAAAACATGGAACTATTAAATTTTTTTTATCAATTTTTAAATTAAAAAAAATAACAAATGCAAACATTCTTAACTTTTGATCATTCCATTCTACATATATAATCAGTAATTCACAATATCATCAGATACTTGCATATTCATCATCATGATCATTTCTTAGAACATCTGCATCAATTCAGAAAAATAAATAAAAAGACAACAGAAAAAATTCATACATACAATACCCCTTACCCCTTCCTTTCATTGATCACTAGCATTTCAATCTAAATTTATTTTAACATTTGTTCCCCCTATTATTTATTTTTATTCCCTATGTTTTACTTGTCTGTTGATAAGGTAGATAAAAGGAGCATCAGAAACAAGGGTTTCACAATCACAAAGTCACATTGTGAAAGCTCTATCATTATACAATCATCTTCAAGAAACATGGCTACTGGAACACAGCTCTACATTTTCAGGCAGTTCCCTCCAGCCTCTCCATTACATCTTTACTGTTTTTTTTTTTTTAACTTTTTTTATTGTATAGTATAACATATATACAAAGCAAAGAAACAAAAAAGCATATGATCCTCTCAGATTTTTCCTTCTAGCTGCTCCAGGATATAGGAGGCTAGAAGGCTTAAATACTTTCTTATCATCACAATCGACTTTTTTTCCCTTCTTTTTCTGTGAACAATAACATATATACAAAAAAGCTATAAATTTCAAAGCATAGCACCACAATTAGTTGTAGAACATATTTCAGACTTTGACATGGGTTACAATTTCACAGTTTTAGGTTTTTACTTCTAGCTGCTCTAAAATACTGGAGACTAAAAGAGATATCAATTTAATAATTCAGCATTCATATTCATTTGTTAAATCCTATCTTCTCTGTATAATTCCACCATCACCTTTGATCTTTCCATCCCTCTCATTGGGGTTGTTTGGGCTATGGTAATTCTAAATTTTTGATACTGGAAGGGTCTGTCACTAGTATGGGGTAGGGAAATGGAACTATCTGATGTTCTGGAGAGGCTGGGCTAGGTTTCAGGACTTACCTGGACCACGGACCCATCTGGAGGTTGTAGGTTTCTGGAAAGTTACTCTAGTGCCTGGAACCCTTGTGGAATCTTATATATACCCTAGGTATTCTTTAGGATTGGCTGTAATGGTCCTGGTTGGGGGTTGGCAGGTTATGATAGGTAGCAAGGTCTAACTGAAGCTTGCGTAAGAGCAACCTCCAGAGTAGCCTCTCGACTCTATTTGAACCCTCTCTGCCACTGATACTTTATTAATTACACTTCTTTTCTCACTTTTGTTCAGGATATAATTGTTGATCCCATGGTGCTAGGGCTGAATTCATTCCTGGGTCTCCATTACATCTTGACTAACAAGGTGATATCTACTTAATGCATAAAAATAACCTCCAGGATACTCTCTCAGCCACTGACACTTTATTTTGTCTCATTTCACTCTTCCCCCTTTTGGTCGAGAAGGTTTTCTCAATCCCTTGATGCTGAGTCTCAGCTCATTCTAGGATTTCTGTCCCATGTTGCCAAGAAGGTCCACACCCCTGTGGGTCATGTCCCATGCAGACAGCGGGAGGGCAGTGAGTTTGCTTGTTGTGTTGGCTGGAGAGAGAGGGGCCACATCTGAGCAACAAAAGAGGTTCTCTTCGGGGTGACTCTCAGGCCTAATTTTAAGTAGGCTTGACCTATCCTTTGTGGGGTTAAGTTTCATAAGAACAACCCCCCAGATTGAGGGTTCAACCTATTGCTTTGGTTGTCCACACTGCTTTTGAGAATATCAAGAACTCAACTTGGGGAAGTTGAATTTTCCTCTTTTCTCATCATTCCCTGAAGAAGACTTTGCAAATACTTTTTTATTCACTGGAACTATTAAATTTTACCACCAGGGAAACCCTAATACTATGCCAAATATTAGGGACACCCAAATCAAGAGGCCAAGCCCCCGATCTTGAGGCTTGCTCTTGTGAAGCTTATGCACGTAGTGGACAAGCTTAGCCTACCTATAGGTATGCCTAAGAGTAACTTCTGGAGGACCTCTTTGTCACTCACATGTGGCCTTTCTCTCTCTAAATCCAACTCTTTTAGTGAAATCACTCCCCACTCCCCTACGTGAGATATGACATCCAGGGATGAAAGTCTTCCTGGCAGTGTGGGACATGACTCCTAGGGATGTGCCTGACCCTGGCACTGTGGGATCAACAATGCCATCCTGACAAAAAGGGGGGGGGGAGTAACAAATAAGGTATCAGTGGCTGAGACAGTTCAAATGGAATCGAAAGGCTACACTGGAGGTCGCTCTTATGCATGCTTCAGTTAGACATTGCTACCTATTATAACTTGCCAAACCTCAACCAAAACCATTCCTGCCAATCCTAAAGAATACCTAGGGCATTTATAAGATTCTACAAAGGCTCCATGCACTAGGGTAACTTTCTAAAACCTACAATCTTCAGATGGGTCTCTGGACCACATAAGTCCTGAAATACGGAGGGGTCAACCTTTCCAGATCATCAACTAGTTTCATCCCCCTTTCCAATCATCAACTAGTTTCATCCCATATTATCAATAGTCCCTTCCAACATGAAAAGGGTAGGATGGGAATAGCCCAAATACCCCTAAACAGTGGGAGAAAGATCAAAGGTGATGGGGAATTATACAGAAAAGGTCAGGTTTAACAAATGAGTATGAGTGCTGAATCATTATACTGATATTTCTTCTAGCTTCCTGTACCTAGAAATAAAAACCTAAAATTGCAGAATTGTAATCCATCCTAGACTTTGAAATCTGTTCTATAACTAATTGTTGTGATGTACTTTGAAATTTTTGTTTTTTGTGTACATGTTATTTAAAGAGAAGATAAACTTTAACAAATGAGTATGACTGATAAATCATTATATTGATGTTACTGTTGGTCTCCAGTGTCTTGGAGCAGCTAGAAGAAAAAATTAAAAATCAAGGAACTGTAACCCATACCAACTTTAAAATCTGTTCTATAACTACTTGTTAAAATGTACTTGGAAAATTATTGTTTTTTTGTATATATGTTATACTTCATAATAAAAAAATGTAAGAAATAAGATGAATGCCCAAAATCAGTAATGTTTCTACACACAAGTAATGACCTAACTGAGGAGACAATTAAGGAAAAAAATTCCATTCAAAATAGCAACTAAAAGAATCAAGTATCTAAGAATAAACTTAACCAGGGATGTAAAGAACCTATACACAGAAAACAGCAAAACATTGCTAAGATAAATCAAAGAAGATTTAAATAGGTGGAAAGATATTCCAGATTCATGGACAGGAAGGTTAAATGTCATTAAAATGTCAATTCTACCCAAACTGATTTACAGATTCAATACAATACCAACCAAAATTCCAACAACCTACTTTGAAGACTTGGAAAAGCTTGTTATCAAATTTATTTCGAAGGGAAAGAGGCCCTGAATACCCAAAAACTTAGTAAAAAAGAAAAATGAAGTGGAAGGACTTACATTTCCTGATTTTAAGCTTATTATAAAGCCACAGTGGTCAAAATGCATGATATTGGCACAAAGATAGACATATTCATCAATGAAATTGAAATTGAATTGGGAGTTCTAAATAGACCACCAGATCTATGATCAAATTGATCTATGATCAACTGACCTTTGACAAGGCCTCCTGTCACGGTCAGGTTCATGTGTCGGTGGCTCCCAGTCGTCTGGTCACACAGCACTGACCTGTCTGTTGCTGTGAGGACATTTCATGGACTTACATCATGATTACACTGGCTATCCACAGCTGGTTGCATTTGTAATCAGCTAAGGGGAGTGTCTTCAGCAATGAGTGGTGCTTAACCTAATCACCAGAAGGCTTTTAAGGAGGATCCTTAAAAGTTACTCTTTCTGCTTCAGCTGGTGAGCCTCTCCTGTGGAGCTTGTCCAGATCCTTCATTGGAGTTGCCAGCTTCATAGCCTGCCCTAAGGATTTTAAACTCTTCCATTCCCACAGTTGTCCAGCCAGTCTTTCCTGAGAGTTCACTGAAGAACTTCATCAGAGTTACCAGCTTGCAGCCTGCCCTATAGACCTTGGACTCTACATTCCCATGTTTACATAAGACTCTTTTATACATTTTATATCTATGGATATCTCCCACTGATTCTGTTTCTTATCTAGCTAATACACTCCCAAATCCACTGAACTGGGAAAGAACAATCTTTTCAATAAACAGGCCTGGGAGAAGTGGAGAGTCATAGCCAAAGGAATAAAAGATGACCCCCACCTCACACACAATACACAAATTAACTCAAAATGGATCAAACCTAAATATAAGGGCCAGTGCCATAAAACTCCTGGAAGAAAATGCAGGGAAACAACTTCAAGACCTAGTGTTCTGGTTTGCTAGCTGCTGGAATGCAACACACCAGAGATGCATTGGCTTTTAATAAAAGGGGATTTATTTTGTTAGTTCTTCAGAGGAAAGGCAGCTAACTTTCCACTGAGGTTCTTTCTTATGTGGGAAGGCACAGGATGGTCTCTGCTGGTCTTCTCTCCAGGCCCCTGGGTTCCAACAACTGTCCCTGGGGTGACTTCTTTCTGCATCTCCAAAGGCCTGGGCTGAGCTGCGAGTGCTGAGATGAGGAATGCCAAGCTGCTTAGGCTGTGCTACATTGCGCTCTCTCATTTAAGCACCAGCCAATTAAGTCAAACGTCACTCATTGCAGCAGACACGCCTCCTAGCCAACTGCAGATGTAATTAGCAACAGATGAGGTTCACGTACCATTGGCTTATGCCCGCAGCAACAAAACTAGGTATGCTCACCTGGCCAAGTTGACAACTGAATCTAACTAACACGCCTAGTAATAGGAGGTAGCTTCCTAGATCTCACACCTCTAGCAAAAGCAATGAAAGTAAAAATAGATAAATGGGAACTCTTCAAAATTAAATGCTTCTGTGCCTCAAAGGACTTTGTTAAAAAGGTGAAGAGGCACCACACTCAATGGGAGAAAATATTTGGAAACCATATACCTGACAAGGTTTTTATATCCAGTATATATAAAGAAATCATACAACTCAAAAACAAAGAACAAACCAACCCAGTTTTAAGATGGGCAAAAGATATGAACAGACATTTCTCTGAAGGGCAAATACAAATGGCTAAAAAGCATATGAAAAGATGTTCATCTTCACTAGCCATAAAGGAAATGCAAATCAAAACCACAATGAGATATCATCTCACACTTACAAGAATGACTGTCATTAAACAAACAGGAAACTACAAATGTTAGCAAGGATGTGGAGAAATTGGAACACTAATTCACTGCTTGTGCTGGGAATGTATAATGGTACAGCCGCTGTAGGAGACAGGTTGGCAGTTCCTCAGAAAACTAAATGTTGAGTTGTCCTATGATCCAGCAATACCACTACTTGGCATATATCCAGAAGAATAGAAGCCAGTGTCACAAACAGACATTTGCACACCGATGTTCCACAGTGGCATTATTCACAATTGCCAAAAGATGGAAACAATCCAAAGTGTCCATCAACAGATGAATGGGTAAACAAAATGTGTTATATACATATGATGGAATATTACGCAATAAGAAGAAATGAGGTTCTGAAGCATAGGATAATATGGATGAACCTTGAGGACATAATACTGGGTGAAATAAGCCATACACAAAAGGATAGATATTGTATGACTTCACTAATATGAACCCCCTAGGAAATGTAAACTCAGAGTCTTAAAATGTAGAATGTAGGGGGCCTAGAGATAGATAGAAGTTAGAGAAGGAGGAACCTAATAGGTACAGACTAGTTAACAAGGTTGAACTTAAAAGTATGGGAATGGATAGAGGTGGTGGTAGTTCATTCATGGGTTTATAAGTAATAGTGCCATATTGAAGCTGAATATGATTGAAAGGGGTTGCTTAGAGCCATGTGCCCACCAATTAACACAAATATAAATAAGCTCTTGTATGAATTACTTCAAAGGTATGACACTTGTACAAAGAGTTAATAATAGAGGGGTATATGGGAAAAAGTACTTATTGCATGCTATGGTCTATATTTAACAGACTACATCACTAGTACCATAACAATTCTAGGGGTAAATAATTGGGAGGGGGGACAAGAGTTAAGTAGAGTTTTGGATTTTCTCTTTAGTGTGGGTTTGTCTGTTATTTTTCTCTATAGGCAATGAAAATCATCTAAGATTGAGAGTGATGAAGACTGTACAACTAAGTGAGGACACTGTGAAACACTAATTGTTTATTTTGGATAGAATATATGTTATATTAATAAATCGCAACAAAATCTACAGATTCAAAATAAATAAATAGATTCAAGTGCTAGAGAAAATGTGGAGAGAAAGGTATACCTATTCAATGTTGGTAGGGCAGCACAGTGGGGTAGCCCCTCTGAAGGGTAATGTAGTGGACCATAACCTAAATTTTCTCTAGCACACAATATAACTTAATCTGCCTGACCAGTTCAGTTAAACAACCTAAGCATAGAGCCTAGAATTAGGAATGAGGTTTTGCAGTTCTGTATGGCTTAATGTAATATTCAGATTCATTTCAGGGTATGTTGGGCCGATAATGAAAATGTATTGGGATTGTCCCTTGAAGTACTGGAGAAAAAATATGGAACTATTAAACTTTCCCACCTGGGAAATTCCTGATACTCTCTCAAATACTATGGACTCCAAGTTAATAGGGTTGAGACTTGCTCTTAAGAAACTTACTTCTGTAAAGGAGAAGAGCTAAGCCTACCTATAATTATGCCTAAGAGTTACCTCTAGAGAACCTCTTTCGTTGCTCAGAGATGTGACCTCTCTCTCTCTCTCTGAGCCCAACTGTATAAGTAAAATCCTTACCCTCCCACCTACATGGGATATGATGTCCAGGGGTATAATTCTCCCTGGCAAGGTAGGACATGACTCCCAGGGATGAGCTTGGCCTTGGCACCATGGGATCGACAATGCTTTCCTGACCGAAAGGGTGAAAGAAATGTAATAAAATAAGATTAACAATGCCTACCTGACCAAAAAGGGGAAAAGAAATGTAACAAAATAAGGTATCAATGGCTAAGAGATTTCAAATAGAGTCAAGAGGCTACTCTTGTGCAAGCTTCTCCTAGATATTGCTACCTGCTATGGTATGCCAAGTCCAACCAAGAGTGTTCCTGTAAACCCTAAAGAATACCCAAAGCTCTGTCTGAGACACTATAAAAGTTTCACTCACTGACTTTATTTTTCAGAAACTGATCATACACATCTACCTGCAGATGGTTCCTAGCCCAGATAAGCCCTGAAACCCAGAGTTATGAGTCTCTCCAAGAGCATCAACTAGTTGCATCCCTCTACCCATAAAATTGACACCCTTTTTCAACATGAAGAAGTTGGAACGGTCAGGGCCTAAATATCCCTAAAGATTGGGAGAAGGATCAAAGAAGGAGGAATTGTAACAGAGAAGATAGGATTAAACAAATGAGTTTGACTACTGAAGCATTATATTGATATTTTTTAAATCTCCAGTGTCTTAGAGCAGCTAGAAGGAAATGCCTGAAATTGTGGAACTGTAACCCATACCATACTTTGAAATTTGTTCTATAACTACTTGTTAAAACGTACTTTGAACTTTACCACTTTCTTGGTATATATGTTTCACCATAAAATGTTAAAGATCAACAATCTCATTATTGATAGAGAAAAAACATGAACAGATAGGTTATAAAAAAACAAAGAAAGAAAGAAAGAAAAATGGTATGTAAACATCTGAAAAGACTTTTGTTTAAGCATGGTAAACTGATCATACACATTTGCCTCTGCTCCATCCCATACCCTGCTAAAACTATAGAAAGGAATAAAGCATAACTCCAAAGAGGGAGAGGTATGACAGCAGATGAGCAGTATTGTTGTCATTTTGGAAGCAGTTAGACAAATAGGATTCATCTTAGCAAACACAGCAAAAATTGAGAAGGCTAAGAGTTGGGAATAGGGAAGCCAAGAAGATGCAAATCAATTCATACTGCAACCCTGAAAAGAACAGCGATTGGAGATTCCAGGTACCTCTGAAAACAGGGGGATGGGTGGGACCAAAATAGGAGGATTCACTGACAGCAATTAAAGGAGTAGTTATACTTGAGAAGCCCTTCTCATCTATTGCACAGCTAATAAACAATTGCCCCTCCATTGCCTTGACAGAAAATTGGAGCTTTTCTCTCTAGCCCTGACTGTGAGGACAGCAGGTGCAACCGAAGACAAGAGGATGTGCTGAAGATAGGCGGCAAAAGTCAGCATCCACATGCTGAATGGTGGTGGTATCCCTCTATACCAGTTCCCTCCCCACTTTGTGTTCACAATGTTGACAGGAAGGAGATTGGAAGATTTTGCTCTAGGGAAATGAATGAGCCCAGGGAAAAGAACTCTATCTAATGGCTTTTATGCATTTTCCAGCAAAGTGTTTTCTACCTGACCACCCTACAGAAAGCCAAAAAGTAAAAAACTCCCCTTCATGCACACAAAGTTTCCAAACAATATTTTAGGGCCTAACTTTTAAATATGATTATGAATTAAACATAATCAGACATCTCAGAAATGCCTATAACATGAGAGACAGAGGCACTGATCTTCCCAACAGGAAGCCAAGAAGGTAGAAGAGAATGGCACAATGCCTTTGGAATTCTGGGAAAAGTTACATAGCCAACTTATTGTGGTGCCCTGAACAGGGAATAAAGAAGTATTTGCCCCTTGGAGGAATGGAGAGAAAGGAGGAAATATTCAACTCCCATATTTGGAGAATTTCTGATAGTCTCACAAGCAGTGGGGACAACCAAATCAATAGGCTGAGCCCTCAATCTTGGGGTTTGTCCCTATGAAATTTATTCCTGCAAAGGATAGGCTAAGCTTACTTAAAATTATGCCTAAGAGTCACCCTCAGAAGACCTCTTTTGTTGCCTAGATGTGGCCTCTCTCTCTAAGCCAACTCAGCAGGTGAACTCATTGCCCTCCCTCCTACTGGGGACATAACTCGCAGGGGTGTAAATCTCCCTGGCAATGTGGGACAGAAATCCTGGGATGAGCTGGGACCCGACAATAAGGGCTTCAGAAAGCCTTCTTGATCAAATAGAGGAGGAGAGAAATGAGACAAAAGTTCAGGGGTTGGGAAATTCCACAGTTCAGAGGTTATTCTGGAGGTTATTCTTATGCATTACATAGATATCCCTTTTTATGGTGTATTGGAGGCTGAAGGGAAATACCAGAAACTGTTGAGCCGTGTTCCAGTAGCCTAGGTTCTTGAACACAATTGTATAAAGACATAACATTTACAATGTCTGATGCTCCTCATATCCAGGGTATGGACATATAAGTAAAAAATATGGATAAATAGATAAATAATGGAGGGACAAAGAGTAAAACAAATTGGGTAGATAGAAACACTAGTGGTCAATGAAAAGGAGGGGTAAGTTGTATGGTATGTATGAGTTTTTTCTTTTTTCTTTTTATTTCTTTTTCTGGAGTTATGCCAATGTTCTAAAAAACGACCATGGTAATGAATGCACAACTAAGTGATGATATGGTAAGCCATCAAATTTACACCATGTATAGAATGCATGTGTGTGATTTCTCAATTAAAAAAAAATTGGAATAAAGACATTTGCAAATATGAAAAAAAAAACTGCAATGAAATACAACCTCTCACCCACTGGAATGGGTGCCTTAAAAAAAAAAAAAGGAAAGTAGCAGGTTTTGATGAGGATGTGGGGATGTGGGAGTCCTTGTGCATTGTTGGGAGGAGTGTAGAATGGTGCAGCCACTGTGGAGGGCACTTTCCTGGTTCCTCAAAGTGTTGAACGTGGAGTTGCCATAAGACCCAACAATTCCCACTCCTAGCTATAAACCAAAAGAACTGAAAGCATGGACTAGGACAGATGTCTGTACACCACTGCTCATTGCAGCATTATTCACAATAGCCAAAAGGTGGAAGCAACCCAGTGTCCATCCACAGATTAATTGGATGAACACAGTGTGGTAGTATTCAGCTGTAACAGAGAACGGAAACTTGAAGACATCATTTTGAGCGAAATGAGCCAGACACGGGGGAACAGAGATTATATGACTTCTCTTGTGTGAAGAGCTTGGAATAGGCAAATTCAGAGGGAGCAGAAAAATTGTTGCCAGGGGATGGGCAAGGGAGTAATGTAGAGTTGTTACTGAATGCATGTGAGTTTAGGTTTGGGTAGATGGATAGATGATGATGAAAGTTCCATAGTACTGTTAATGTACCTAAATGTCAGAGGATTATTCATTTAAAATTATTATTTTTTTGCTATGTATGTTTACCATATTCATGTTTCCTGGATGCTACAGCAAATACCATGCAATGGGTTGGTTTAAACAATAGGAATTTATTGGCTCATGGTTTTGAGGCTAGAAGTCAAAAATCAAGGCAACACCAAGGTGATTCTTTCTCCCAGAAGACTGTGGGATTCTGAGGTTGGCTGGCAGTGAGTCACAGTCTTTGGCTTCTCTGTCACATGGCAGTGCAATGGCAGTCTCTCTTTGCTTCTCTTCTGAGTTTCTTTAACTTCTGGCTGCTCTCCCTGAGGCTTTCTCTCTCTATGTCTGAATTTCATTGTGATTATAAAGGACTCCAATAATAGGATTTAGACCTATCCTGATTCAGCTGGGCCACACCTTAACTGAATAAAGATATCTGCAAACATGAAAAAAAAATTGCAATGAGGTACAATTTCTCACCCACTGGAATGGGTGCCTTTAAAAAAACAAAAACAAAGTAGCAGGTTTTGATGAGGATGTGGGGATGTGGGAGCCCTTGTGCATTGTTGAGGGGAGTGTGGGATGGTGCAGCCACTGTGCAGGGGAAGTTTCCTAGTTCCTCAAAGAGTTGAAGGTTGGCAAAAGACAACAAAATGTCCTATTTACAATGGCCCCACAGGGACGGATTAAGTTTAAGAGCATGTTTTCCTGGGGTATATAGCTCCAAGCAATGACACCACAATTAAAAATGAACTAATTACCTTTGATCTTGAGGTTCAAACCTATGAAATTTATTCCTACAAAGGAGAAGCTAAGCTTATTAATATTTATGCCTAAGAATAATCCCTAGAGAATCTCTTTTGTTGCTTAGATGTGGCCTTTCTCTCTAAGCCAACTCAGCAGGTGAACTCACTGACCTCCCCACCTACTCGGGACATGACTTCCAGGGGTTTAAATCTCACTGGCAACATGGGACAGGACTCCTGTGAAGAGCCGGGACCCAGCATCACGGAATTGAGAAAGACTTCTTGACTAAAAGGGAGAAGAGAGAAATGAGACAAAATAACATTTCTGTGGCTGAGAGATTTCAGAGTCAAGAGGTTATCCTTGTGCATTATATAGATATTCCTTTTTAGTTTATGGTGCATTTGAGTGGCTAGAGGGAAGCACCTGAAACTGTTGAACTGTGTTCGAGTAGCCTTGATTCATTTTCTTTAAAAATATTTTTATTCAAAAATCTTCACACACATATATTCCATAGATGATGTATAATCAATGGCTCACAATATAATCATATAGTTGTGTATTCATCACCATGATCATTTTTTAGAACATTTGTATCACTCCAGAAAAAGAAATAAAAAGAAAAAAGTAAAATTCCTACACACCATACACCTTACCTCTTCCTCTCATTGACAACTAGTATTTCCATGAACCCAATTTATTTTACCCTTTGTCCCCCCATTATTTATTTATTAATCCATATTTTTTACTCATCTGTTCATACCCCGGACAAAAGAAGTATCAGAACAAGGTTTTCACAATCACAAGTCCCATTGTAAACATTGTATCTTTATGCAATCGTCTTCAAGAATCACGGCTATCAGAACACAGCTCAACAGTTTCAGATGCTTCCCTTTACCCACTACAATACACTATAAACAAAAAAAGGATACTATATAATACATAAGAACAACCTCCAGGATAACCTCTTGACTGTCTGGAATCTCTCAGCCACTGAAACTTTTTGTCTCATTTCTCTCTTTCCCCTTTTGATCAAGAAGGCTTTCTCAAGCCCTTACTGTTGGGTCCCAGCTCATCCTGGGATTTCTGCCCCTCGTTGCTAGGGAGATTTACAACCCTGGGAGTCATGTTCCAGGTAAGAGGGAGGGCAATGAGTTCACCTGCTGAGTTGGCTTAGAGAGAGAGGCCACATCTGAGCAATAAAAGAGGCTCTCTGGGGATGACTCTTATACTGTTGATTCTTGAAATAGACTGTTAACTACAGGTTTCACAACGTGATCGTCTGATTGCGAAAACCTTGTGTTATGCTCCTTTTATGCAGGGTATGGGCAGATGAATAAAAAAATAAGGAAAAATAAATAGATAAATAATGGGGAATAAGGGGTAAAAATTTGGGTAGATTGTGATACTAGTGGCCAATGAGAGGGATGGGTAAGGAATATGGGATGTATGAGTTTTATCTTTTTTACTTCTTTTTCTGGAGTGATGCAAATGGCCTAAAAATGATCACAGTGATGAATATACAATTATGTGATATTATAAGCCACTGATTGTATACTATGAATGGGGTGTATGTGTAAAAACATAAAAATATATTTTTAAATGAACTAATTATTTTTAAAAATTAACAAGTGCTAAAAGCATAGAGTGGGTATAACTTCCAGAATAGAACAAGGGAGGCAAAGACAAGGATAAATAAAAATCAATTCATTAGAAGGCTAGATATGAAAATAGTAACAGAAAAAGCATGGAAAACAGGAAGTGTTTTGTCTTGTTTCTAAATCTTCTCCCCACCCAACCAACGCCCCCCGCCCCCGCCACGCTGCAAACTTGTCTGCCTTGGTCATCTCTGTGTTCCCGTGTGTATAGAACAGTGCTTGGCACAAAGTTGCTCAGTAAATGGCAATATAGGGTATTCTCGTTTTACACATTTTGTTGTTTTTTTGACATTCTTCCTGACCCCTTCCTGCATTCCCCAGTAACCTCTAATCTGCTTTCTATTTCTGCAAATCTGCTATTTCTAGTCATCCCTTGTGATATCATACAATATTTATCCTTATGTGTCTTACTTCAACAAGTAAGGTTCTTCTGTGTTGCAGAATTGTGTGTTGTTATACATTTTCTTTATCCATATATTTGCTGTTGATGGACATTTGGGCTGTTTCCACCTTTTGGCTATTGTGAACAATGCTACTATGAACACTGGTGTACAAGGATCTATTGGAGCTCATTTTTTACTTTTATTATGTACTTACAAGTGGAATAGCCAAGTTGTGGCATAGATCTTGGGTTTGGAGCATAGCAGTGCTTAAATTTAAAGCTTAAAGACATTTTGTATTCTCTCCCTCTTGCCTGTCATCTTAATCTTTATTCACCCTTCCCCCTCTTGTTGTAGACCGCCCATTTCCATAGCTCGCCACAAACCCCCAACCCTTCCTGTTTTTCTTTCTTTTAAAATTTTAGTTTTGCACCTGCAAACCCACATCTCTCTTCCTGTTTTCCAATCTACTTCTCCTTTAAACATAGCCTCCTCTAATGCAACGTTTACCTAGCAACTATATTATAGCCTGGGTGATTGGTCTCCT